>RPOG01003118.1:0-71817 GCA_008086565.1 Thalassoma bifasciatum | reverse complement strand
TCATAAAAATGTCTCTTTCTAAAATTAAATGACAACTGACAGAACAACTGTTAAAGTATTTGATATGTATTTAATAAAGTATTTCACAATTTCAAGTATTTTATTCAGAAGTATTTCAATATTTTTAGAATTTTGCTATTAACTTATTAACATTCTGGGAATTATATGATTGAGTTTTACAGTATATTTAGTATTTTATAAAGAGGTATTTCTGTATTTTTAGTATTTTGTTGTTGAGTAATTTAGTATTTTGAGTGTTTTATGATTAAGTATATTAGTGTTTTATTATTAAGTACTTCAGTATTTTAAGTATTTTATTATTGAGGTATTAATTTTCATAATCTGAGTATTCTATGATTAAGTTTTTAAGCATCTTTTAGTATTTTATTGAGAAGTATTTCAGTATTTTGTCATAAAGTAATTTAGTATCTTAAGTATTTTTAGTATTTCATTAGAAGTATTTCAGCCTTTAGTGTTTTTTTATTAAGTTATTTTGTATTCTGAGTGCTTTCTGAGTATTTTATGATAATGTTTTTTAGTATTTCAGTATTCCAGCAATTCATTTTCTATTTCTTTCTTTGATTTATTATTTTAGAATTTTAAGCGATCGGCTAAATTTACAGAGCAATACTGAAATCGTGCTGTTTGTTTCTTGTCTTTGTCCACAGTTGTTTACATTGTTTACTGCTCTATGTTTTTAATTGTCCTTTGGGGATAAATAAAGTTTTTTGAATTTGAAAGTTAACTCAGAATAAAGTTTATATCCTGATCTGGAAAAATTAAATTGTCGCTTTTTGCACGAATCCTGGCGACTCTGTATTTACAAAACAGTTTGAAAAATATAGACAAAAACTAATCCTATAAAAAAAAAAAAGTCTCAAAAATCTGCCAATGGGATAAGATAAAAGATTCTTGTTTTAAGACATCTTTCTAATTTCAAGAAACTCCCCGGGTGAATTCGTCTTATCCCATTGACAGATTTTTTTGACTTGTTACAAGCAATTTACACCTCATTTTTGTCTTAAAAAAACTTGAAATGAGACATTTTTATGACCTGGTCTGGTGAATGTGGCTCAAATTAAGAACAATAAGACAATTTTTACGACAAATAAGACAGAATGACTTGCTTAGATTTCTGTTTTTGCTGTGCAGCTGTGGTTCCCACCTTTTGGGCTCTGACATCACAAATTTTCTGAGGACCCCAGAGACATATTTTTTTTAAAGGATTAGTTTTTGTTTATATTTTTCAAACTGTGTTGTAATTACAGAGTCGCCAGGATTAGTGCAAAAAGCGACAATTTAATTTTTCCCGATCAGGATATAAACTTAATTCTGAGTGAAATTTCAAATTCAAAAAACTTTATTTATCCCCAAAGGACAATTAAAAACATAGAGCAGTAAACAATGTAAACAACTGTGGACAAAGACAAGAAACAAACAGCACGATTTCAGTATTGCTCTGTTAATTTATCCTATCGCTTAAAATTCTAAAATAATAAATCAAAGAAAGAAATAGAAAATGAATTGCTCGAGTACTGAAATACTAAAAAACATTATCATAAAATACTCAGAAAGCACTCAGAATACAAAATAACTTAATAAAAAAACACTAAAGGCTGAAATACTTCTAATGAAATACCAAAAGTACTTAAGATACTAAATTACTTTATGACAAAATACTGAAATACTTCTCAATAAAATACTAAAAGATGCTTAAAAACTTAATCATAGAATACTCAGATTACTAAAATTAATAACTCAATTATAAAATACTTAAAATACTGAAGTACTTAATAATAAAACAGTAATTTACTTAATCATAAAACACTCAAAATACTAAATTACTCAACAACAAAAAACTAAAAATACAGAAATATCTCTTCATAAAATACTAAATATACTGTAAAACTCTATCATATAATTCCCAGAATATTAATAAGTTAATAGCAAATTTCTAAAAATATTGAAATACTTCTGAATAAAATACTTGAAATTGTGAAATACTTTATTAAAAAACATATCAAATACTTTAACAGTTGTTCTGTCAGTTGTCATTTAATTTTAGAAAGACCAACAATTACTCAAGGAGATATTTTTATTTGTTATTTATTTTTTTTTTTTATTAATCAGAGGACATTTCAGGGGACCAAGTTTTGTTTTCAGGTGACCCCATTTGGGGCCACGAGCCCAATGTTGAGAACCACTGATCTAAAGTAAGAGAGAAACAAACTTTGAGACGTGATTTTATTCCCTGTTTGAAATAAAAGCTCAAAGTTCCTGCAGATCAAAGCTGATGAAGGTGAGGATGAAACAGTTTTTACTCTCAGACTCTGCAGAGATTTTTTCTTCTTCTTCTTCTTTTTCTTTTTTTTGTCATTCATGAGCAGCAGCCGAGCAGCTTCAAAGCTTTCGCGCGCAGAGATCATGAAATGTGACACCGACACGTCGTCTGGTCGGCGAGTTCGCTCCACACCGATTCAACTCTGCAGGACATCAAACGCTCCTGTCACTGAGGAGACTCCGCTTTAAATTCCTGCCACTGTTTCTGAGCTCGGGGGTGATAAAACGCTGCCTGAACGCCTCGTAGGAACGTCGGAGGAGGAGGAGATTTACGAGGCGTTTCAGGGGTCAAAGGTCGATTCTTAAAGCTGGGGGTTATCAAAAACTTCAAGTCTCAAAACCTCCCAAAAAAACAGAATATTCATCACAACTTGACCAAAGCAGATTCTCTGGTTTCTCCGTCTGCAGATGCACTTAAAGAGGATTCACACTGCCCCCCCCCAGGAGAGATCTCTGCACCGTCTGGATCTCCACATTCCTCCTGCAGCATGTGGAAGATTCATTTCTCCAAACCAGAGAAGCTCCTCTGCAGGCCCCTGATGCCCCCCCCATGGTGAGGGTCAGCCCAAAGGTCAAAGGTCGAGTCTGAGGCAGCTGAGATCATAGACTGTATAATGAGTGGACGTAACGACGTTCGGCTCAAACTGAAGCCTCCAGCAGATGCTCCGCCCCCTGGTGTCTGGCTGCAGTATAGGTCATAAGCCCCGCCCCCTGGTGTCTGGCTGCAGTATAGGTCATAAGCCCCGCCCCCTGGTGTCTGGCTGCAGTATAGGTCATAAGCCCCGCCCCCTGGTGTCTGGCTGCAGTATAGGTCATAAGCCCCGCCTCCCCATGTATTCCAGATATGAGCCGGGAAAACTTTAAAAAATTACGATACCTCGTAGAAATGTTTCTCTCATCCTTACACTAAGGTAGTATGATGATGTCATTTGGCTGCATGGTGTTCAGGTGTTTTTTTCCTGAGAAGTTAGTTTCTCATTAGTTATTGGACGTTAAAAACCGCGATATAAGTTTCGTTTTACGATAGTTGACAGCTGCCGTTCGTGAGTAGTTTTTATCGGGGATATAAGAAACTTCAGGAAAGAGCCAAAAGGAGACTAAACCTTCTGAAGAAGAAGAAATAAATATTTTTATTTCTCTTTTTTACTTGGCTCCACCAGAAATTCTCTACTGCGCAGACTCTGGCTGCACAATGGCGGCTAGAGAAACGGGGTTTTTTGGCTTCAAAAACGTAGAACGATGACAGGCGGAAGCACGCTGTTTATTCTATATACAGTCAATGGCATCAACCTGAACTCAAGATGTTGAGATGAAAACATGAAACTGACTGTTTGCAAAGCTGCACTCACAGACAGAAAATGCTGAAGTAGAAATGCACTTTTACAGACCAGCTGTAGATAAACAGTAGTTTCCCTCTTTTTCTCCTGATCCTGATCAGGGGGAGGCACCGAGAACTGTCTGAAAAACTGGCAGCTAAAAATTAAGATGCTTCAAAAATCTAAATTCAACTTAAACTAGGATTTTGAGGCATTATTGATATTATTGCATGAGAGAGATGTATATTTTTTCTTTTAATTGAAGCAGGCAGTGGGCATTTTTATGTAAGCAAACTTCCATCAATTACATCAATGAAAAAGATTTGGCTTTGTTGAAAATTTTATTGGCCCACACTGAGTTATATTTTGAGATAAAAAGTTAAGAATTTCAGTTACACAATTAAAATAACATGATTAACTTTGAAATGTTGAGATAAAAAGTAGAAAAAAAATTACGAACCATATCTAAATTTTGAGAAAAAAAGTCAAATTGTAAGAACTAAGTAAAAATGCTTTGACTAAAAGTCCGAATTGTATGAAAAAAGGCCACATTATGAGATAAATGGTCAAAATTTGGGGATAAAAGTTTAAGTTTTGGGGTTGAAAATCGATATATTGGGAGTGAAAAGTGAAAGTTTTGGGGTAATAAGTTAAATTTTGAGATCAAAGTTGATATTTGGAGATTAAAAACGTAAACGTTTTAGGTAAAAAGTAAATTTTTGAGTTAAAAAGTCAAATTGTTTGATAAAAGGTCAATTTTTTTGGATAAAAAGTCACATTTTGAGATAAAAAGTTGAAGTATTTGGATTAAAAGTCAAAATTTTGTGGTGAAAAGTAAATGTTTTGGGGTAATTAGTCAGATTTGGAGATAAATTTTGAGATTGAAGTCAAAATTTTGAAATAAAAAGTTAAAGTGTTAGATTAGGGTAAAACTTTTTAGATAAGAAGTTTTAGTTAAAAAGTAAATTTTCCGGTTGAAAAGTCAAACTGTCGGATAAAGGTCCAATTTTTTGGAGAAAAAGTCAAAATTTTGAGATAAAAAAATAAAAGTTTTGAGGTTACAAGTCAAAATTTGAGACAAAAATGAAGATTTTGGGATAAAAGTCATTTTTTTTATTTGGATAAAAAGTCAAAATTTTAGGATAAAAAGCCAAAATGTTTAATAGAAGTTAAAATTATGGGAGACTGTTTTCGATTTCAACCTTAATGTTGTTCATTTTACCAATTTTTTTTCAGTGTTTTGGATGAATGTTTGGGTTATGAAGCTGCTTTGGCATCTTTTAGGATCTTTGGCATCTTTTAGTATCTCAGAGCTCAGGTATGGGGGGGTCCACTTTTTGGGTTTTTAGAAAATGGTCACTTTACTCAAATGTCACTGGCTGATTTTGCTGAATATGTGTCACACTCCGGGTAAAAAAGCTTCTGTAGTTTGTGATAAATCATCAGAGTTTTAAAGACGTGTGAATTTTATGATGAGTTTTAGAGAAAGAAAACAGAATTGTGGGTAAAGAGACTGTGAAATTCTCCTTTAAAAGTGTTTTTGTGTTAAAAACACGTTGAGCTGACTGTGGAGAAACCAGATCCTCCCTCTGGTTTCCTGCGTTTGTCGTCGTCATGTTCGTCCCTCATCGTTAAACTCCACCACCAATAACAAACCTTAAGTTGATTCATAAATCTGCAGCAGCGCTGACGCTCCGTAACCCGCCACATGAAGAGAGGTCAGAAGTTTGTATCCACCACAGAAAACGTTTCTGTCAGCAGCAGCCGCCGCTTAAACGGCCTGAATTCAAACACTAACTTCAGTAATTAGCCTCGAACAAATCACTTTCTACTTTCTGATGAAGCTTCCTGCCAAAAACCAGAAACTTGTTGGAGGAGAAATCTTCAAACAACCCTTCATTATCATTCCCAAAAAACCACCACGCGACAGAAATAACACGAGTCATTTGGCGCGCAAATGTTTCGAGCATCTGTGGAGCACGCTGAGGCGGCGATAGTTAGAGGATCGCCCGCAGAGAGAGAGAGAGAGATTCAGTTTCTCAGAATAGAGACGTTAAAGCGAACACTGGGTTTAAAATCTGCAGAGTGTCGGGAGTTTCCAAACCGGCGTTTAATGTGGGGGAACATGTTATTAGAGGAAACAAATCAGTGTGAGGGACATTAAAGGGAGAATATACAACAATTTCTGTATGAAAGGAAGCAAAAATACTTTATTTTTGAGAAGTTATTGGTCATTGTGTACATCAAAAACACGTGTTTCTTTGTGTAACTTTGACTCCTCACCTTAAATAACGCTCTTTATCAGGCGACACACTCAGTACAATCGGTATTTGTCCCACAAACAGAGCTCTATTGTGAAAGTGTATCTTTGTGAAGCTGCGCTCGGTTTAACCTGAAAGCCGCCTCGACGTGTCCGAACACGCAGGTGAGCGAGCGCAGCTGTCTCCACAAACTCTGACGAAGCTGAAAAGTGGCTCAAGCTTTGATTTCTGATCTTTTTCTTCTTTTCAAACAGCTGAGATCAGATTAACCAAAGTTAATCTGCTTTTTTTTTGTTCTTACAGGGCAGGAAAAAGATCTAAAGCTGAAAGAAGAGATTTCACCCCGATTTATTTATCCCCCCCCTCCTCTACTGAAGACATGAAGTGTGGCCCTGACAGAGGTGAGTGGTTACAGGTCTGTGAAAGGCCGAGCAGGATGTGAACGCAGCGACGTGCAGGTTAAGACCTGTTCTGCTTTTAGAGGAGCTGAATCTGAGCTGACACACAGGAATGTGTCTGCATGTGGAGCGTGAAATCTCTGCAACACAATCAGCTAAAAGTAAACTTTACTCCTCATCTCTGAGACCTGAAGAGCTGCAACTTAAGCTCTTAGAAGCTTTAAACGTATATCATAATGAAAGTTAAGTTACAGTGTTTGAATATTTTATCTTATTCTTACTGTTGATTTTACTGTGGTTGTTTCTAATCTTGTTCAGCGTCCTTGAGTGTCCTGAAAGGCGCTTTTAAATAAAATGCATTATTATTATTATTATTTTAGTTTTGACTGGATACAAACATTTACAGACTTTTACACCAGGGGGCGGGGCTTATGACCTATACTGCAGCCAGACACCAGGGGGCGGGGCTTATGACCTACACTGCAGCCAGACACCAGGGGGCGGGGCTTATGACCTATACTGCAGCCAGACACCAGGGGGCGGAGCTTATGACCTATAATGCAGCCAGACACCAGGGGGCGGGCTTATGACCTTTACTGCAGCCAGACACCAGGGGGCGGGGCATCTGCTGGAGGCTTCAGTTTGAGCCGAACGTCGTTACGTCCACTCATCATACAGTCTATGATTGATGCATAATCAGAATACATAACAACACTTTGGGGAATTCTATAAATCCCCCCCCGGAGAGGTTTTTACCACCAAAAACGAGGATGTTTGATCGCCCTGTTGCATGAACCAGACTCAGACTGAAACAAACGTCTGTGGGGTTCAGACCTCAGCAGCACGTGGACCT
The DNA here is from genome assembly GCA_008086565.1 of Thalassoma bifasciatum. Classification (NCBI taxonomy): domain Eukaryota; kingdom Metazoa; phylum Chordata; class Actinopteri; order Labriformes; family Labridae; genus Thalassoma; species Thalassoma bifasciatum. The sequence continues at coordinate 64,649 of RPOG01003118.1, read as the reverse complement.
GGTTTCTATGCAGCCACATGTTCGTCCATGAGCCTGAGAGTCTGTAATCAGTCCCAGCTCTCCTCTCTGACTCATCACTTTTTGGCTTTTTACTGAAAACCAATCTTTCATAATCACATGTACCATGACACGGCTAAACTTCTTTTACTGTAACACGACAGGAATCCTCCACCACAGGCACAAACGCGCAGCTTGGTTCTGACTTTAATCGTTGGTCTGTGGGTTCGCGAGGCCTCGAGCCGCTGAAGGAAAGTGATGCGTGTGTCGTTAACATCAGCATGTGAGAATGTGGCTCTGAAAAACCCGACGATTGTGTAACTGCGGCTCTGACTCTCAAATTGAAGGGAATGGAAATGGTTTCCTCCCAAAGAGCGAGGGTGGGTCCAGGCAAGTCCCTGCAAACTGGCTTTATTTCCAAACTTCCCCCTGGGATTCAGGAATTAAAGATTCCACCCAGGAGGAAAATATCTGCATCATCGCTAACGCAGGCGTGAAGAGTAATGCTTGTCAGATGAAGAAACGATGCAGGGGAATGTGAAAATCTGTTGTTTTCTGTGAAAATAGACTCAGGCCATGGAGACTAATCCCACAAAGTTGTTGCCTCTCCAAACTTCCCCAGCCGGAGTTTTGAGTTACAACAAAAGCATCTTAACGGGCCAAGACAACCATTAAGGTTTCCACCTCTGGATTCACGCATCATTAGAGTCGTAAGTTCACAGACTCTCAGAAGATCCAGATTATCTGACCTCTCTAAACTCGGTCCTGGGAAAGAAACGACCAAACCCAACCATACGATTTTATTCATCACCGTTCTTTTATTATCAGCGTTGTTTTTCAGAAATGCTCCAACCTCAGGACTGAGAGGAAGATTCAATAAAGGGAGAATAAATCTGATCCCTGCTCTAAAAGTCAGCACTTTTCTGTAAAAGAAACGTGACATTTATGTAAAAATGTTCACTCCAATTTAAGGTACCCTAGACCAGAGGTAATTGCTATTTTCCCTGTGGTTTTTTTTTTTAAGTTAATCAATTAATTTATTTATTTTTCATTTATTATTATTCTTTTTTCCTTCTCTTAATGTGTGTATGTAGATATGTCTGAAAATGGTAGTCTAGTTGTATGAAGATATGTATGGATGTATATGTTCTAAATTTGTTTAAATCCTTCTCAGTTTGTTCTCCATTCAATTTCATACTTAATACTCCATACATACTAAGTGTACTATGATATTTGAATCCATTGCCCCCCCCCTATTTATTTTTTATTTTTATTGTTATTATTATTATTACTACTTTTATGGGGTTTTTTTGTTTGTTTTTTATTTAACTATTATTACTCATCTATTATCTATCTTAAACTTGGTCCAAACTGATGAATGAAGGATGAATGCAGCATGTTATCAGAAAATACTGGAGGAAAATTTACACTCATCAGCCCAGAAGCTGCACATGAGACGTACTTGGACGTTCACACGTGACAATGATCCAAAACACAAGGACAAGTGGACCTGCCATTGGCTACAGCAGAAGAAAGTGAAGGTTCTGGAGTGGCCATCTCAGTCTCCTGACCAATTTTCTTGCCAATTTTTGTTGCTTTTGGGCTGGTTTGGTCACTTTTCACTCTATTGTTCACCACTTTTGGACCATTTCTTGCTACTTTCTGAGTATTTCTCAAGTTTTCGCCAAATTTTTGCTGCTTCTTGACCATTTTTGGCCATCTTTAAATTATTGTTATTGCTACTTTTTGCTGTTTTTGCTGTTTTTCACCACTTTGATTGTTTCTCTTGCAAAGGTAGTTTTCAACAATTTCATCATTTGGTTGAGCAGGGTACCCTCAAACATCAATGACAGCTTGAAGTCTTTAACCTCACATTGGCTACAGCAGAAGAAAGTGAAGGTTCTGGAGTGGCCATCTCAGTCTCCTGACCTCAAACCTGCAGTTCATGTAAGACAGAGCAAGAATTTACAGGAACTGGAGGCTTTTTGACAAGAAGAATGGTCAGTTTTACCATCTGAGAAAATAAAGACCCTCATCCACAACAAGCACAAAAGACTTCAAGCTGTCATTGATGTTAAAGGAGGACATACACGCTGTTAAGAACTGGGGGGTGGAAACTTTTCATCAGGGTCATTTTTTAAGTTTCTGTTGTTATTATGATTTTAAAAAAGTAAACACAGTTGTTTGATAATTAACAGCTTAACCCAACCACTAACCATGAGTGACAGAAAAGTAACTTTAAGTAATTTAAGGTAATGTAATGCCACAACGTTCAAACATGACAACAATCCAAAAACCACAAGGACAAGTGGACCTGCAATTGGCTACAGCAGAATAAAGTGAAGGTTCTGGAGTGGCCATCTCAGTCTCCTGACCTCAATATCATTGAGCCACTCTGGGGAGATCTCAAACCTGCAGTTCATGCAAGACAGAGCAAGAATTTACAGGAACTGGAGGCTTTTTGCCAAGAAGAATGGTCAGTTTTACCATCTGAGAAAATAAAGACCCTCATCCACAACGAGCACAAAAGACTTCAAGCTGTCATTGATGTTAAAGGGGGAAATACACGCTGTTAAGAACTGAGGGAGGGAAACTTTTCATCAGGGTCATTTTGTAAGTTTCTGTCATCAGATTTAAAAAAGTGTAACACAGTTGATGGACAATAAATGGCTTCACCCAACAACTGAACATATTCTCTGAAAAAAAAAGGCCAAGAAATCATGAATTCTGCCAGGGTATGCAAACTTTTGAGCTCAACTGTAAGTTTTTCATCCAGCACAAGTCACAGAAACATTAACTCAGCCTACGTCAAAGAGAGCGTGATTACGTACAACAGAGCTCACAGTCACTGTGGTCCTTCAAAGACTCACTATTCTCCAAATTAAGAGCGTACGTGGGTAAAACGAGCCTCTGAACAGGAATAGAAGCTGCTGCTGTGAGGCACAGGAAGAGACCTGTTTTGCTAAAGGCCTAAAGCTGGAGCTGCTTTGCCTCCGTGACGCCCGGGATCAGCCCAACCCCGAGCTGGATCATGGTGCTGCATAGCAGGAGGAACATCTGGTTCTGTTTAGGCACAGTGTTTATTCCACGCGTCGTTCCAGGGGCTGTTTGTAATGCGTTCCTGCGTCTGTGGAGTCAGCGAGGTCCCAAAGACGAGAGTTCAGCCATGAGATAGAGAAGTGAACGCTCCCTCCTGAACTTAAAACCAAGCTGAGCTGAATAATCTGAACAATCCTGGATCAGACTCTGTTTTTGTTACACAGGTTTGTGGCTGTGTTTCCGGTAAAAGCAGGTGGTTTGACTCTGATTTTGGAGCGGGAATTTCCTCACTCAGCCAAACAATCTGCACCAGCAGCGGTTAACACTTTTAGCTTTTGTTTTAGGAGGAGAAAATTGCACTTTTAGAGGCCTGAAATAGAAAGTAGAGGCCAGAGTATGTACTTATTTCCTTTCCTCTGAGCTTATTTTGCGCCAAAAACAAAACAATAAACTCAAACAGAAACCTGTAAATGTGACATTTAGAGAAGTGAAACAATCATTTCCTTAAAGGGTCCAATTCCCAAAGCTTAAACCACAATATCCGCCGCCGCGCTCCTTTCTTTCCAGCTCTAACCTCATTCCCAATCCCAGTCTACCAGTTTCCTGGCCCAGTTTATCACCAACGCCACCACCACGGCCGCCGCAGCGCTGATGTAGCAGGAAGCAGATGACCTCAGAGTTCTTCATATGAGGCGCCGTGACCTGCAGGAGCATTATCAGGGGCGGCAGGGACACAATGGAGCATGTTTTTGGAGGGAAAGGTGTAAACACATCAGCGAGGACTGTTTTAGGAACTCAGCGTCCTCCAGCTCTGGTGCCACAGAGGCTGAGGAGGAAAAATGTGATCCAGTCAGAGCGATTACCACATCATGCTGTGGTATCTGAACAGAGCTTGATCTGATTAACCAGTCACATTTGCAGATTTGCTGTTTTTAGTTGTGAAATAGACTCGCAGTAATTTATCCATAACACTGGAAACCCAATCTGTAAATAAACCAACAGAGTTACACAACTCCTAAAAGAGGCTTCAGGAGGAATTTTAGCTCCTGAGAGGAAACTTTTGCTTATTTGGCTCCCAACATGAAAGTTTACTATGTTTTAATTCCCAAACTTTTCCGCCTGTGACCCCCAAAATAGCAGCGTTAGAGACTGGTGACCCCCTGCTGTGGTACAACACTAATGGGACAATCCAAAAACAGACAAAAACCAACAAAACCCTCCCTGAGGATACTTAATTTAACTGATCGATAGAAAATTTACAGACTAATGTGCACTTTGCTGAGTTCACGGTATCCAACTTGAACAAAGAAATGAGAAAAACAGATAAAACATTTTCTGTTTGCATAATTTTATATTATCTTTCACCCCAATTTTTGCTTTTATTCTCACAATAATGGATAAAATGTTCATGAATTGTTCATAGTTGTCAATTTTGGGACACATTCCATGACCCCCTATCAATGTCTCGCGACCCCCCAAAGGGTCCCGAGAGCATTGGTGAAAATGTATAAAATAACAAGTCCACCATCTCAATGAGTTTAAATGCATGTTAAGGTTTTCCTGTGGTATCAAAGTGAGTTTTGGGCCCAATTTCAATTCCTTTCTTAACCCTCAATCTTAACCCTCAAGCTCAACCCTAAATCTTGTTCGCCCTCAAAACCAAGTGTTAAGGTCTATTTTGTGACTTAGAAATGGGACACCCCTTAAATGCAAATGAAATTGTTGTGAACTGTCTGTCAGTTATTCCTTCAGTTAGAGTTATCAAAAAAAATAATCTGTATAAATAACACAACCACGGACATATTCAGCTGTCACAGCAAACCATAGTTTATTGAAAGGTAAACACCAGCTATAACTATCGTTACATAACTCTGCAGCTACAGGAGATGACATCAGCCCGGTCATCTTATACCATTATCGGCACAAGCATGTTATATAGGCTGTTATCTTGATAAACAATTACATTACCACGGAGAAAAATGACCATTTTGTAACGTTGACAAACTTTAACGATAGCAACATGGCTTGTCCGCACCGGACGCTATTGACAAAAGATCGTAAAATAAAAATAAATGTTATGTAACAACGAGGTAAATAATCCATTAAATGGGTCTAAACTAAGATAATACAATGGTTTTTCGTAATATTTATATCTCCATTAACAAAGAAAATACTATATTTGTCGCTCGCCTTCTCTGCCGCTTTGGACGCCATGTTTATTTACCAACAGTACGCAAAGCATTCTGGATGTCCCTTAGTCCCAAGGGTGGTGTAGGAGAATCTCAGTATTGAGGGAGATACAGCCTCAATCTTGGCCCTCAACCTCAACTTTCTGAGAATCGGGACAGCACTTACACTTCGCGGGAGTGCGCATTTTGAGATTGAGGGTTAAGACAGGAATTGGAATTCACTCTTAGTGTCTGCTCGGCTGCAGCTGCTTCTTGTGAAATCATATAAAGTTATCGACTCTTTCAGTCTCAGAATGGAGCATCATCGTTTTGGAAACCTGACCCTGCAGCACGTTATTAACATGAAAACCGTCTTTGAAGCTCCAGATTGAGGCGACAGGTAGAGCTGGCGGCGTGGGGCGCACGGGGTGGGTGGCGCTCTCACGGGCTACTGTTCTCCTTAATTAGCTCATTACAGGATGAGAGAGAAACAGGCCGACCTGCGGGGGATTAACAGCTTTGCATCCCACCGACAAACCATCCTGCCAGAAACTGTAAAAACATTTACGACGGAGGAAAAGCTGTAAAAATAATCCTCAGAAACAAAGCAGGGTGGTAATTACACATCTATTCTTTATGACAGATTAGAGGCTTTAATAGGACGCGTGATTAATCCTCTGGCAGGCGCAGGCATGACGCTGGTATGTTGATACGAACACTTTGTGCTGCTTCATCACAAACTTTCAGAAGAATCCGGAAACAGCGCAGAGATAACAGAATACACGCCGTCTCCTCATGCCTCGTCATGTTGATGTCAGTCAGAGGAAAGACACTCAAAGAAGCGTCATCAGGTCAGAAAACACAGAGAACCAATCAGACGCAGGGATCCCAGTTTGGTAAGAAACACCTGAGGAGCCTGCAGCTTTGACTCAGAGTCAGCTCGCTGTTTGATCACGCTCCGGGAATTTACCTTCAGGTGTGTTTTGACACGAGGAACTTTATCAAAGTGGCGTTTCATCACAGCTCGGTCGTGTGCCGAGGTTGGCCGAAGGTTGAGACTTGTTTTCATAGAAAGGAAATTTAACGACTCCCCTTTCCTCCTCAACATGTCCTCTAGTTATATTTACAGTTTCTCAAAGAACATCAGGCTGAATTTGGTGAATAAACCTTTAATAATTCTCCAAAATGACCCAGATTAAAATGTTTGACGCCTTCGAACTGGACATGAAAGATACTTTACATCGAACATTTTTCGCGTACTTGAATTAAATCTCAAACTTGTGCTATCATTTCATTTTTTAGGCAAAGTTATAATGAATCATTCACTACTCAAGAAGCCATTCTGAAGATGGAGGAGACGAAATGTGGAGCTACTGCTCCTGTTGTTTTTCATCTGCTGAGTATTTTAAAACTAAACTCTTTACTGTTAGACAAGATTTATCCAAATAATTAGGGTTTGTAATCCCAATGGCACCAATTTTTCTTCTTTTTCTGCACTGAATTTGCAACAAAAAAAATAGTGTGAAGGAAGGATCCACCCTAAAGTCATAAAATGCAACGGCCTGATAGTCAGAAAATCCATAGGCATGTTCGTCAAAATTTTTGTTAAGATTGTGTTGAAATCCCTTTATCCGTATTATAATTCTGGCTTTTGGCAAAACTGATGATTTGGCTAACAAGCTGTCTGGTTTTCTGACTCATGGGCCCTCTGACCTTTTTGGACAAAAGGCTATCTAATTTCTTGACTATTGGGCTCTCTGATTTTCTGACAAATGGGTCTCTTGAGTTTGTAACTAAAAGCCCTTTTGAATTTCTGACTAATGGGCCTCTCAATTTCTGACCAACAGGCCTTCTGTTTTTTTTTTTAACTAACATCCTTCTGGTTTCCTGACTAATAGGTCTCTTGATTATCTTTCTAACAGACCTTTTAAATGTCTGACAAATGGACCTTCTGGTTTTCTGACTAAAGGGCCTTCTGGTTTCCTGACTAAGAGGCCTTCTGGTTTTCTTACTAACAAGCCTTCTGGTTTTCTTACTTACAAGCCTTCTGGTTTTCTGACTAAAGGGCCTTCTGGTTTTCTTACTTACAAGCCTTCTGGTTTCTGACTAACAGGCCTTCTGGTTTTCTGACTAAAGGGCCTTCTGGTTTTCTGACTAACAAGCCTTCTGGTTTTCTTACTAACAAGCCTTCTGGTTTTCTTACTAACAAGCCTTCTGGTTTTCTGACTTAAGGGTCTTCTGGTTTTCTGACTAACAGGCCTTCTGCTTTTCTGACTAACAAGCCTTCTGGTTTTCTGACTAAAGGGCCTTCTGGTTTTCTGACTGAGAGGCCTTCTGGTTTTCTGACTAACAAACCTTCTGGTTTCCTGGCTAAGAGGCCTTCTGGTTTTCTGACTAACAAGCCTTCTGGTTTTCTGACTAAAGGGTCTTCTGGTTTTCTGACTAACAGGCCTTCTGGTTTTCTGACTAACAAGCCTTCTGGTTTTCTGACTAAAGGGTCTTCTGGTTTTCTGACTAACAGGCCTTCTGGTTTTCTGACTAACAAGCCTTCTGGTTTTCTTACCAACAGGCCTTCTGGTTTTCTGACTAAAGGGCCTTCTGGTTTTCTGACTAAAGGGCCTTCTGGTTTTTTGACCAACAAGCCTTCTGGTTTTCTGACTTACAAGCCTTCTGGTTTCCTGACTAACAAGCCTTCAGGTTTTCTGACTAACAAGCCTTGGGTTTTCTGACTAACAAGCCTTCTGGTTTTCTGACTAACAAGCCTTCTGGTTTTCTGACTAAAGGGCCTTCTGGTTTCCTGACTAACAAGCCTTCTGGTTTTCTGACTAACAAGCCTTCTGGTTTTCTGACTAACAAGCCTTCTGGTTTCCTGACTAACAAGCCTTCTGGTTTTCTTACTAACAAACCTTCTGGTTTTCTGACTAAAGGGCCTTCTGGTTTTCTGACTAAAGGGCCTTCTTGTTTTCTGACTAACAAACTTTCAGGTTTTCTGACTAACAAACTTTCAGGTTTTCTGACTAACAAACCTTTAGGTTTTCTGACTAAAGACCCTTCTGGTGTTCTGACTAACAAGCCTTTTGATTTCCTGACTAACAAGCCCTCTGGTTTCCTGACTAACAGGCCTTCTGGTTTTCTTACCAACAGGCCTTCTGGTTTTCTGACTAAAGGGCCTTCTGGTTTCCTGACTAACAAGCCTTCTGGTTTTCTGACCTATTGGACTTTTTACTGTCTCACCAAGCCTTCGAGGTTTCTGACCAACTTGCTTCCTGACTATTCGAAGAGTTTTGCATTTTAAAGATTAGGAAAAACTTTCTTCTTGAGTCTTTGATAAAAGCTAAACAGAAATCTGTTTCTTGCACGAATCTATAAATGATCTCAGAAAAACTCTGCAGAACAATTTCTCGCCTCAGTTCTTCCCTGAAGTCAGAGATAATGTGCACGAGGACGAAACGCCCTCTCCTCAGATGTGAAGACATTAGCCGTGTGGGGTTTATGTACAGTGTGTTATGGATGTTGTTGAGACATGTCGAGAAGCAGCTGCTGCGCCGCGCTCCAGGAGAGAAGGCGAGCACGCCGCATGAGTCACTACGAGCATCATTATTCTTCATTACGCCAGGAAACTTCCAGTCATGAGTCTGTTAATCCGCCTCTGTCGTCCTGAGCATCTCCTCCTCTGTTTCCTGAAGCTCATTTGTATGAAACACAGAAAGATCAAACTGATCGATGTGAAAGAAACTCAGCATCGAGTTCCTTTCAAAAAGAGGTTCTGGGAAATTTAAGGAGCGGGGTGAAGATAAGGTTAAGGTCCGTTCTGAGTTTGTGGAGCTTTTTAAACAAACATCAAAAGTGTTTTACAAGAAGAAAGGCTGCAAATGAAGATCTAAACCACAGATAGTGTGAGCGCTGAATGAACAGCAGCCATTCTTTTCCCATCATTACCTCCAGTTTCTGTACTAATAGATCCACCCAGGAGCCGCAAACGTACATTAAACTGGGATTTCTATTTCTGAGGGTAATGACGAGGGAAATTACTGACGGCAGCGTCCTCCAAAGACGCCGTGCGGAACATCAGAGAGCACTTTTCCTCTTCCTCTGTCTCCAAAATGTCACTTTGTTTTGTTTTTTTTTACAAGCAGCGTCTCAAATCTGGAGTTAAAAAAAGATCATTTCATTGTTGAGAGACGGCAGCTTTTCCTTTTCACAATAGCTCTACAGTTAAAGTACCAGCGTATGGTGTCGGGCACTTACACCACTGCAAAGCTCCAATCACACGGAGACGCAGGGACGGCTCGCCGGTCCCCGTGGGCGATGATGTAATCAGAGGATGATGTAATGGACGGGCAGCTTGAGGGGGACAGAGTGTAGACGTTAACCCCAGCACCACTCCCAGATGTCAGATTTAACCCTGAGCTCAGCGTCACATCGCCCTACAATTACTGACTGTAACAAACCATCAAGTCTCTGCCGCCTCCACCTCACAGAGTGATGAGAGCTTTTAGGAAATATGAGCGTCAGCATCATGACCTGATGTCTGAAACACAAGGAGTGGTCGTCCATCACAAGCTCGTGCATTAAAACCGTCAATACTGGGGCCTGAGTTTAGGTCTTGAGCATTGATTTTGCCTGGTCGTCTTTGAGCCAGGAAAAAAGCTGAACTGCCCCCCTGTTTTAGTAACCACAATAACAAAACCAAAGTGTGTGCAAAAGTGCCCTACAAGAGCCAAAACAAGTGCAAAACTGCTCTCTCGGGGGCGAAATCAAGTGCAAAAGTGCCCACTTGCAAGCCAGAACTCTGACAGTGTCCTCTTAGGATCCAAAACAATGAAAGTGCTCTTCTGGGAGCCAAAATGGGTACAAAGATGCTCTTTTAGATGCCAAAACAAGTGCAAAAGTGTCCATTCAAGAGCTGAAAAACTCTCATGACCTAGGTAAGTGCAAAAGTGCTGTCTGGAGCCAAAGCATTTGTAAAAGTGCTCTCTTGGGAGGCAAAAAATGGGAGAAATTGCCTTCTATGGAGCAAAAACGCTTGCAATATTGTTCCTTTGGGAGCCAAAACAAGAGTAAAAGTGTTCTCTTGGGTGCCAAATGTGCAAAAATGTTTATCTGGGAGCCAGAAAAAGTTCAAAAGTGTTTCCTCTGATTCTGAAATGTTTCAAAAAGTGTTCTTTTGGGAGCCAAAATGGGTACAAAATAGCCCTCTCAGAAGCCAAAATATATGCAAAAATGTTCACTTGGGAGCCAAAAAAGGTTTGAAAGTGTTCTATTTGAAGTCAAAATTTTACCAAGATTGCTCTCTTGGGACCACATTGTGTAAAAACGTGCATCAAGGAGCCAGAATAAGTTCAAAAGTGTGTTCTATGATTCTGAAATGCTTCAAAAATGTTCTGTTGGGAGCCAAAATGATCATGAAGTTTTCTCTTGGGAGCCAAAACAAGTGTAAAAGTGCTCTCTCAGGAGCCAAATTGTGCAAAAACGTTCACTTGGGAGCCAAAAAATGTTTGAAAGTGTTCCCTCTGGAGTCAAAATTTTACCAAGATTGCTCTCTTGGGACCTAAAAGTGGTGCAAAAGTATTGTCTTGGGGGCCAAATGTGCAAAAATTTTCATCTGGGAGCCAGAATAAGTTCAAAAGTGTTGTCTCTGATTCTGAAATGCTTCAAAAAGTGTTCCTTGGGAGCCAAAATGGACGCAAAATAGCCCTCTCTGGCGCCAAAATACATGCAAAAGTGTTCTCTTGGGAGCCAAAATGCTCATGAAAGTTTTCTTTTGGGAGCCAAAACAAGTGGAAAAGTGCTCTCTTGGGACCACATCGTGTAAAAACGTGCATCAAGGAGCCAGAATAAGTTCAAAAGTGTTTTCTATGATTCTGAGATGCTTCAAAAAGTGTTCTTTTGGGAGCCAAAATACTTATGAAAGTTTTCTCTCTGGAGCCAAAACAGGTGTAAAAGTGCTCTCTTGGGACCAAATTGTGCAAAAATGTTCACTTGGGAGCCAAAAAGGTTTGAAAGTGTTCTCTCTGGTGTCAATTTTTTTCCAAAATTGCTCTCTTTGGAGCCAAAATAGGTGCAAAAGTGTTGTCTTGGGGGCCAAATGTGCAAAAATGTTCATCTGGGAGCCAGAATAAGTTCAAAAGTGTTGTCTCTGATACTGAAATGCTTCAAAAAGTGTTCCTTGGGAGCCAAAATGGACGCAAAATAGCCCTCTCTGGCGCCAAAATACATGCAAAAGTGTTCTCTTGGGAGCCAAAATGCTCATGAATGTTTTCTTTTGGGAGCCAAAACAAGTGTAAAAGTGCTCTCTCGGGAGCCAAATTGTGCAAAAACGTTCACTTGGGAGCCAAAACACGTTTGAAAGTGTTCTCTCTGGAGTTAAAATTTTCCCCAGATTGCTCTCTTGGGACCACATTGTGTAAAAACGTGCATCAAGGAGCCAGAATAAGTTCAAAATTGTTTTCTCTGATTCTGAAATGCTTCAAAAATTGTGCTTTTGGGAGCCAAAATGCTCATGAAAGTTTTCTCTCTGGAGCCAAAACAAGTGTAAAAGTGCTCTCTTGAGACCAAATTGTGCAAAAACATTCATTTGGGAGCCAAAAAGGTTTGAAAGTGTTCTCTCTGGAGTCAAATTTTTTCCAAAATTGGTCTCTTTGGAGTCAAAATTGGTGCAAAAGTGTTGTCTTGGTATGCCAAATACACATGAAAGTGTTGTCTTGGGAGCCAAAACAAGTGTAAAAGCGCTCTCTTGGGAAACAAATTGTGCAAAATTGTCCTCTTGGGAGCTGTAACAAGTGCAAGAGTGTTCTCTTGGGAGCCAAAATGGGTGCAAAAATGTTTTCTTTAGAGCTGAAACGTGAGTAAAAATTTTCTCTTGGGAGCCAAAATGCTCATGAAAGTGTTCACTCGGGAGCTGAAATCTTTGGAGCCACAACACGTGCCAAACCTTTTCTTGGGAGCCAAAACTTTGAAGTGCCAGTCTGGTGATTCTGTACAATTACCTTTATTTCATGTTTTGAAATACTGACGTACAGTGGGCTACAGGAACTATTCAATTCTTGTCCAAACATGAACACATGTTTTTATGGATTTTCTTTTTCTTTTGGTAATATTCAGGTATTTAAGGGAAGCTGAAGGTGTCATGAGAAATCCCATCACACAAAATAAGTTTCCAACTCTGCCACACATTACAGGGTTAAGTTTAATATTTTCTTAATGCTGCTTATTTATACACAGAATGAAAACCATCTGAGAGACACTTTAACATCTTATTTGCCCTTCACACCTTTATAATTTGTTGACTGACTTGTTCATAACTGCGTCCTGGTAAAATGACAAAACGAACCAGGTTTAATCAGTAATTCTGTGACTTGAAATGATGCTGTTATTGTGTTGTTTATTTCCTGTCACCAGCACGTTGATTTACTGGCTCATGTCACAGTTTTTTTCATATCCTCTAGAACGTTCTTTACAATATTGCAGGAAAAACTCTAAACCTTTGAACCTTGACAGCGAGCGCACACTGGGACCAATCTGCCTCTCTCCTCTCTCCCCAGGGCCCTGAAACTTTTCATCGCTGCGTCTATTTATAGCTGCTCTCCTGACAGTGCGGGACACATTTAGAGTGATGCATGCGATGCAAACATTGAGCCTTTGTGTGAGCTCATGATGCTCTGAGCTGCAGAGCAGACTGAACGAAGAGGTCGACCTCTCAGCTCTTCTCCCCCCCGGTGCTAAATCACTGTCTCCACTGAGAACACACTCTTTGGTTTTAATGCAGAGGTTTTTAATCCAGAGAATGAAAGTTGAGTCCAGGTCAGCGAAGACTTATATTTTCCACAACATTTTACTATCTTCCCCTGGAGCTTAAAATGTGATAAAGCAAAAGGGTAAAAACATGTTTATGCCTCACGGAAATGTCAGGATGTTGAATCTGCATTTATTCAGGAAAGTTTTCACCGTCTCACCAAACAACCTGGAAAAAACTTTGATTTAATGTAAAAATGTGCAGGTATCAGATTCTGAGTCTCACATAAACCATGACATGGAAAAAGAGTTATTGAAATATCATCATAATTAATTTTATCCAACCAGGAGGGCACTTTAGGATGTATTTGGCCCCTAAGAGCATTCTGTCTCCCAATAAAGCATTTGTTTTGGCTCCCAAGAGAATACTTTAGGGCAGCGATTCCCAACCTGTGGGTCGCGGCCCCCTGGTGGGCCGTGAGGGTACTGTAAGTGGGCCGCCAAATAATTTCCAAAATATTATGATTTTTAGAGGAGTGTAATCATTTAACGATAAGAGAAATAATAATAATAATAATAATAACTTTAATTTATACAGCGCCTTTCAAGGAACCCAAGGTCGCTTTCCAACGGTAAAGGGGACAGACAAACAAAAAACCAACAGCAAAACCAAAGCAGGAAACCTGATTTGGACCTGAGCTAAACATTTAATCAGAATCAGACCAAATAAAGAAAGAAATGTACAAATATACAGAATACTGTTTTAATTGTTAAAACTCAGTTGGTGAGGAAAATAAAAATGTTCAGATATTTATGTATAAAAAATGTCCACTAAGAAGGCATGTTAGAGACCAATGGGTAACATGACCCGACTTAAAGTTAACAACGACCCAATATATAATCATAAGAGAAAAAAAATATGTAACAAAAAACACAGAATGTAATAACTTGTCAAAAATTTAACAAAAGTGCTGAGCCCGAAACACAACAAAAAAATGTGTTAAAAAGCCTAAATGTAATAGTTGACACAAACTGCAACAACTTGTTTCACTTTGGCTAAAAAGTTATTTTGTTTTGGGCTCAGAATCTGTTACATCACTGACCAGCTATTACATATTGGGCTTTATTACATTGTTGTTACAAATGGGTCCCTAACAAGGCATTTTATATCCTCTGTACTTATCGGGTCGGAGGTGGGCCGCAAACATTTTTGAGACTTAAAACTGGGCCCTGAGTTGGAAAAGGTTGGGATCGACTGCTTTAGGGCATGTTTTGGCTCCCACAAGGATATGTTAGTCCATTCTGGCTCCCAACATTGCAACTGAACGTGCTTGTGATGCCGAAGAGATTACATAAGGGCATGTTATGGCTCCGGAGAGAGCACTTAAGTATGTTTTAACCAGTCAAATTAGTTTGGTTTGCCAACCAGGAGGGCACTTAAGAGTGTGTTTTGGCTCCCATAAAGGGACTTTGGCCGAAGTTTGGCTCCAAGGTGAACACTTTAGCGCAAGATTGACTCCCAAATGGGAAGTTAAGAGTATTTGGCTCATTAGGGGGAACTTTGGTACATTTTTTGGAGCCCAAGGAATCACTCTAGCAAGCATTTTTGCTCCCAAAAGGGGACTTTAGCACGTATTACTGCTCTTATAAGAACATTTTAGTTCATTCTAGCTCCCAACATTCAATTTAGCATGATTGTGACGCCAAAGAGATTACATGGGGGCATATTTCGGCTCCTAAGAGAGCACTTAATTCTGATTAAATCAGTCAATTTAGTGGTTTGCCAACTCGGAGGGTACTTAAGGGTGTGTTTTGGCTCCAAGGAGTACACTTCAGCACAAGATTGACTCCTGAGCAGGAAGTTTAGAGTATTTAGCTCATAAGGGGGAACTTTGGTACATGTTTTGGCACCCAAGGGATAACTTAAGCAAGAATATTTGCTCCCAAAAGGGGAATTCAGCACATATTTCTGCTCCCACAAGAATACTTTAGTACATTCTAGCTCCCAACATTGTATTTTGAACATGATTGTGACTCTGAAGAGATTGCATAAAGGCATGTTTTGGCTCCCAAGAGAGCCCTTTGACATGTTTTGGCTTTAGTATGTTTTAATCAGTCAAACTAGTGTGGTTTGCCAAAGTCTGGGTCCAAGGAGGATACACCAGCACAAGATTGGCTCCTGAGTGGTAAGTTAAGATGATTTTGCTCACGGGAAGGGAACTTTGGCTCATGTTTTGGCACCCAAGGGATCACTTTAGCAAGCATTTTTGCTCCAAAAGGACATATAAGTACATGTTTTGGCTCCCAAAAGGATACTTCAGAATTTATTTTGGCTCAAAAAAGACTAATTTAGCACATTTTGGTTCCATATGGCGTACTTTGGCACATATTTTGGCTTCCAAGAGAGCACTCTGGCTTATTTTGGCTCCCGAAAGGACACTGAATCATGTGTTTTGGCTCCCAGGAGAGCAGTTTATCCTGTTTTTACCAGACAAAAGAGCAGATTAATGTGGTTCACCAACCAAGACGGCACTCAAGTGTGTGTTTTGGCTCCTGATAGGATACCTTAGGGCGTATTTTGGCTCCCAAGAGGACAATTTAGTGCGTTTCAAGCCTAAATTTTGCCAAGGAGAGCACTTTCGCAAGCCATAAGCTCATGAGTGGGCACTTAAGCATGTGTTTTGGCTCCCAGGAGCCCATTTTGTCATGTTTTTACTGGCAAAAGGGGCGTATTAGTGGTTAACTGCCCCCCCTCTCTGTGCATACCACTGCCGTGAAGAGTATGACACACTTGATTTGATATGATGTTGTGAATCCAGTCTCTAAGAATAGCTCTGAGTCGGAGGATTAATAGCACAAATATTTCCTTTAAGTGTCACATAAAAATGACAAGTGGAGCTGTTACGTAAAGGCGGCGTGGTGGTATTAGCATGAGGACGGTCTCTTATCAGTTATTGTGCTGATTCATTGTCTAATCCTTGAAGACTTCACCCAACAAACCCGTCTCTTTGAGTCTAATCCAGCGTCCTCCTCCCACAGCTGGTAGCAGAGCTATCAGCGCCTGTGGACTCAGAGATGTGGGAGGACAGAAAAGTGTGTGTTGGTATCAGTGTGTGGAGTGTTTCTGACAGGTTTATGAGGGGAAGCTCACCCAGCCTTGGAGACGAGCGTCAACAGGATTTATAATCCTTCATGCAGACACTCGGAGCATCGTATCGTCTTTATTCCTGCAGCAAACGGGACACAAACGTGAGGGCGTATGAATCCAGGGTCAGACAGCACCTGTGGGGTCAGGCCGCTGTCACCGGATCTGTTTGCACTTGTTGGCATTGACTGGAGCAGTTTGGGGATTGAATGTAGGGCACTTCTAGCTCCTGGACTTTGGACTTTTCGTTGCCCGAAACCCAAACACCTCCACACTGAGAGTAAACATTTGCTTTCGCCCCTTCTCTTTTTCACTTTTATCTGCACAGCATTGAACTCTGTGCACAAGTCTTTTATCTGTTCACTGGAGCAGCGTGTCCTCTCTTTATCCTGCTGTGTCTGTAGATTTTTATATCTAAGTTTACAGGACACAATCAAGGACTCAGGTTTAGACTAAACACAGATTAGAAGCAAGGTTTTTAAGGATGTTGTTCCTTCACAAATCTCCACATCCTCTCTCCTTGAAAACCCTGCTCTCTGCTGAGGTGTAGTGACATTTATTGCAGATTTTTTTTTGCAAGCGACCGTCACACCTGAGCTCTTCTCCTCTCAGATTACAGCGCGTGTTTCTCAGATGAAGTCATCCTTTGCTCTTTATTTTGACTGAGACAACATGAAGAGTGAGTGAATGAATGGAGAAAACCACTAAAAGCCAACACGTGGGATGACTTCAGGGCTGCATTCAAAGGCTCTGGCCACGTTTCTGTTGTGGTTTCGTTCTGGATGTGGAGCTGGTTTGAACTGATAACATACATTAAAGTGAAACCATGAAAGTAGGTTATGATCAAAAGAAGAAGTCACAACTAAGACTCAAAAACAAAAATCAATGACTCAGGGGTTTTTGGGTTTATCCACAATATGAAATATCTGTTTTCTTAAACCTGGAGAGTTTGATATCTGGGCTTAAAAAGACTGTAGGGACTTTCTAAATGATCTTTAATACGTCTCATCTCTAGGAATATGCCTATTCATAATCTGCAATTTAAAATTAGACTATCAGCGCCCAATAGGTTATTTCTAATTGCTATTTCTCAGCTCCCCAATCAGGTCTAATTGGATCAGATTAATTAACAGCAACCACGCCAGCTGACAAAGTTCAGCAGCTTGAAGAGAGATCAATGTTTTTCTCTGCTGGACACGATTCCTGTAATTGATTTAGTTGTAATGTTGGAAACAGGAGCTGGACTGTCTGACAGAAAAGGGACAGAAGAGCAGGAGAAAGATAAATGGGAGAGTGATAGAGCACAGGCTAAAGGCTAAAACAGTCTCTAATGTGTTTGTGCTGTACAACTAAGGACAGGTGTACGTCGTCAATAAGACGTCACTAGACAAGTTTGGACTCTCAGATAGTTATTTTACTTCTCGGTCCAATGCAAACGAGACGAACCACTCCAACCTCAACCATCTACTCTGGACCATCCTGTGTTGGTCCTAAGTGATTTCAATGTCTGTACATAGTCTCGTGGCTCGACACTCCTCGCTTCCTAAATGTAGCCGGTTACTAAACTACACTACAGACATACAAAGTTTACCTCAAACTGTTGATAAATACATAGCCTTGTTGTATTGTATCCAATAAAAAGTCGTCTTAAACAAAGAAAAGTAGCGTTAAAAAGGAGACAGTCCTTTTAATTTATTTTGAATGGGATAAAGCAGCCCTAACATATATGTAACATATAAAAACAAAGAGTTGACATTTAGCTATTATTTTTGTCTATTACTAAAAAAGAAGAAGTTTAATTCAACAGAGGTTTAAAATAATCTGGAATCTGACATGCTGCATCTATCAGCTTGTTAGCTGGTACCAATGACTGTATATAGAATGGACAGCGTGGCTCCGCCTGTCACCGTTCTACGATTTTGAAGCCAAAAAAAACCTGTTTCTCTAGCCGCCATTGTGCAGCCAGAGTCTGTGCAGTAGAGAATTTCTGGTGGAGCCGAGTAAAAAAGAGAAATAAATTATAAATAAAGAAGAAGAAGTCTTCCAAATCAGAGGAAAACCGAGAAAGGACTTCAAAGAATATAGGGGCTATTTTTGATGAGTGCTTGCCGTCGACAGTTGATAGCATTTTGCTTTGAATATAGCGCCAAAAATTGCAGGTTATTGATTACTGAAACTAACTTCTCAGAAAAAAAAACACCTGAACACCATGCAGCCGAATTACATCATCATACTACCTTTGTGTAAGGATGAGAGAAACGTTTCTACCAGGTATCGTAATTTTTTAAAGTTTTCCCGGCTCATATATGGAATACATGAGGAGGCGGGGCTTATGACCTATACTGCAGCCAGACACCAGGGGGCGGGGCTTATGACCTATACTGCAGCCAGACACCAGGGGGCGGGGCATCTGCTGGAGGCTGAGCGTCATTACCTCCACTGATTACACAGTCTGTGGTTGGTACTGCTACAAAACATTAAGCCATTTCAGAGACACTTTAATAACAGTTTGGGATATGTTAAATATGACGACTTTAGGAAACAGATTTCACACCTTTGGCGTTAAATTCCCAAAACAAATGAGTCTGAATCTGTTGTCTACATTTATGTTAGTAGTACACCTCTGGTTAAAGCCAAAGGTTAAAGGAAATTGAAGTAACTAAATGTTCAGTATAAGAAGCGTGACTTACTAACATGTAGTTAAAAGTGTGGTAACACTTTAGATTGGGGAACACATATTCATTAATTTGTAGTCAATAAGTAATAATTAGGAGTTAATATATGGAAAAGTCTGAATTCATGGTGCAATAGAGGGTTAATAAGGGTTAATGCGTGCTTAATAAATACTTTTTAGTTACTTATATGCATGTTAATAAGCACCTAGTTAATGGTGATTATGTGTTCCCTAATCTAAAGTGTTACCAAAAGTGTAAATATTCAGGTGAACTCCTGCTGTGGCTGCATTTGTCTGTTGGTCACCTGTTAAACAGCTCACTCTCCCCTCTCCTCCCCCGCCCCCCTCATGTATGCAGGGAATGTTTTTTATTGCAGTAAAGGGGAGGAGGAGGAGGGGGGGGGGGGTCATGCCAGGAGGGGGTCAGGCTTCAGGATAAAGTCTCTGCACCCGTGTTCTGCACTCAGGGACAGTATGAAGCTGTGTGTGCTGACGTTTATACTCCGGGCTGATGCATTAGTTAATAAAGGAAGCGCTGCAGTNCATACATGCACATTCCTTACTGTGGGGGTGGGGGAGGAACTAAAAAGAAAAGGGGAGTTTGTTTGTTTTGTTGCTGCAGCTTTTTCCACGGCCTCCAGCTCTGTGACCTCCACGGCCGGGAAGGATCAGTGATTACATTCAACTCTAATCCCTGATAGACACCAACAGAAGATTTTCTAATCCCCGCGGTGACAGGCATCACTAAAAAAACTGAGTGACTATAATTTCAGGTGTGCCAAAAAGCGAAAAAACCATGTGCTATTTTTCATTAATATTCTATCTTTTTGAATAGTATATGTCTGGAATGTACTGAATCCATCAATTAGCATGTTTGATATATAATGAATTCTTAAATATTTATATCAGGGGTGTCCAAACTAAGGCCCGAGGACCAATTGTGGCCTGTCGTCTGGTTTCATGCTGCCCCCAGCTCTGTACGGTACCTGTAAAAAACCCTTTTAACTATTAACTAACTAATAACTAAAAAAACTTTATTATATCTGGTAACATCTCACGAATATTTGGACTGTGCGTAGGCTACTTTAGAAAGCTTAAGTTCGATGTAATCTGCAAAAACTCAACAAGTCACACAGCTGACATGTTTAATTGCATTTGGTATAATGCAAAAATGTGCTTTGTGAGTTGTTGAATATTAAAAAAAATAATAAATAAACACATGAGAGGACATAAGACTGAATTAAAGTAATGAAATCGTGAAGTAAAGAAAAAAGTTGATGTTTAAAGTGGTTCAGAATGCAGGATCAGAAATATTTGGGGTTAAAAATGATTTATTATTGTCTCATAAACAAACGTGATCAAGTCCTGTGACATGTGACTTTAAAGCAAATTGTTGCTGATTTATGGAGGATTTTTTTTCATTGGGGAACACAATAATTTTATGGGTATTAGATATTAAAGTTGTTTTTAAACAGCTTTGTCATATTTTAATGATTATTTTGAACAAATAATGTTATTCTATTAGTAAAGGGCAAACTTGATATTTAAGAAATCGGACTGCAAATTCAAATACACAATTTGCATTTTTTGCTGAATAAATTCTGAAATGTATTAGCTTTCTGTGTTAAATGAAAGTGAAATATCACCCAAATGATTCAATGTACAATTGGTCATTGCTTGAAATCAATATTTGTAAAATTGATAAGTTTATCCCATGGACGTGAAATGTTTTCTCAATTATAGAATCACTCAAATGATCCTGAGAGCTGCTGGACAAAGTGAACCTCAGTGATTTATGACTCGGGAACAAGCAGTGACCCGTGAAGGGACCAACAAAAACCCTGTGTTGAGATTTCACCCAAAGGTAAACATCTAAATTCATGTTAATGGACTTGTGTTTTGCTGAAAGTGACTCTTTCAGGGTGCAGCTAATGGTCCTGAACTCCTGGAGCTGATGGAGAAGCTTCTCCCCCAGGTGTCATGTTTGTGCTTGCTCAGGAGTTTTTCCTTGACACACTTTAACCTTGACTGGCAGTCAACACGTAACATTAATATATGGGAGTTAAAAATAGCTCCACGCAGCCACAGGAGCGAGGAGCGCGGCGTCTAATCGGAGCTATTTCTACTCCACGGTTCAATACGTGTGTTTACATGACGACTCGTGTAAAGGGAAGTTATTGACAAACCGAGCAGAAGGGCGATCTTAATGTCACCGTGAAGGACAAACACTGCTGAACCCGAGGACGCCACCCATCCATCCGTAATCTGTAACCTTGCTCAAAGGCACAACAACCAGCTGAGACTGACCAGCATCATGTCAAACTCCTTTATTTCAAACCACATCGACCAACCGGCAGAGAGAATCAATACCAGTTTACGATTCTTATAAAAAGTCCATTAGGCATCTGTGTGAGCTGTCAGATCAATAAACCTCTGAGCTGATCAGTTAGTGGTCAGAGAGGCCGCCATGGGCAGATCAGATTCACAGTATGCAGTACTCAGAGCAGCGCTCGCTTCCTGCCATTAAGAATTTAATGCTTGTGAAAGTGCGCAAGATTTCCGAAACAACGTAGTTTTAAAAGCACAAAGAACATGCTGTTAAATCTATAATGAAGCAACTTAAAGCTCCTGTAGGGAACTTTTTCAGTCAGGCTGCAACTCATGTTTTATTTCAATGTTGACCAAACCACTGATTATTCTTTCAATAAGTCGATTAATCACAGTTAACTGGCATGATATTTTGGATGAATGTGAGTGCACGAGAAGAGTTTGGCTTCACATAGTTTATACCTGTGCTTTTTTGTTTACAATAAAATGTTCTCAAACCCTGGAAGCCCTGGCTTATTTTGTTCAAGTATCCTCCATGCTCTGCACCAGGTGTGTACAGAGGGGGGTCGCCTCCACTTGAGGCCCAAATGTTGAAAACCACATGCCCAAGTTCCCTTTTGAGAGCCAAAACATGTACTTAGGTGTCATCTTGGGAGCTAGAATATGCAAAAGTGGTATCTCTGAAGCCAAATTGGCGCCAAAGTGTCCTCCTTGGTGTCAAATTTACACTAAATTGCCGTCTTGGGAGCCAAAACAAATGCTCAATTACACTCCTGGTTTGTGAACTTCGCACATGTCTCTCATTGGCTTTTTGAAATATGAAAAAATTGCATCCAAGGGAGCCAAAACATGTGCCAAAGCAACTTATTGGGAGTCAAAATATGCATAATTGCCCCGTGGAAGCTAAAACATGTGCAAAATTGACCTACTGGGAGCCAAAACATGTGCCAAATTGACCTATTGGGAGCCAAAACATGTGCCAAATTGACCTATTGGGAGCCAAACATATCAAAGTGACCCCTTTGGAGTCAAAACATGTGCCAAATTGACCTATTGGAAGCCAAAACATGTGCCAAATTGACCTATTGGGAGCCAAACATATCAAAGTGACCCCTTGGGTGTCAAAACGTGCCAAATTGATCTATAGGGAGCCAAAACATTTGCCAAAATGACCTATTGGAAGCCAAAGCATGTGCCAAATTGACCTATTGTAAGCCAAAACATGTGCCAAATTGACCTATTGGGAGCCAAATATACCAAAGTGACCCCTTGGGAGTCAAAACATGTGCCAAATTGATCTGTTGGAAGCCAAAGCATGTGCCAAATTGACATCTTTGGAGCCAAATTATACAAAAGTGCTCCCTTGGGCACCAAAACATGTGCCAAAGCAACCATTTGGAGCTAAAACGTGTGCCAGAGCAGCGCACTGGGAGCCAAAATATACAAAAATGCTCCTTTGAAAGCCAAAACATATGCTCAAATGAGCCCTTGGGAGCCAAAACATGTGCCAAAGTGACACCTTTGGAGCCAAAATATACAAAAGTGGCATCTTGGGAGATAAAATGTATGCCACCATAACCTCTAGGGAGCCAAAATATATGTTAACGTGCTCCCTTAGGAGCCAGAATATGTGCCAAAGCAACCTCTTGGCAGCTAAAATATGTGAAATTAATATGCGGAGGTGAGTTTTAGGGAGCCAGAACATGTACTAAAGTGCTTTCTTGGGAGCCAAAATTTATGCTGCATGTGCCGTTTTCTTCTTTCTTCCCTGCCTTTCAAAATATCTGTGCATGCCACTGCTCTTCACTATAGTTCATGTGAACTTCTTCTCTATTTCTGAGTATAACAAACAGTGAGAGTGATACTGCCCCCATCACTTTCTTTAATGAACTTCAAGTCAAGGTGAGCTTCTACTGGCTGGTATTTGATTTTACTAATAACAAAAACGATAAGATGTGTCAACAAATTTTGTTTTTGACATTAACAATTATGTTAACTAACCATTGTAGCTCTACTTTCAGTGGGTGTTGAATTTGGCGCCCCCTTTGGACAAACCCTCCCCTGGTCTTCCTTTGTTTTTAAGAGTCACATTCAGAGTTGTAAATCATTTCTCTTTCTGCAGAATAATTTAATTCTGTTAGTGATTCTCTTCTGTTGTGACCCTTTGGCTGAGAAATTCTCTCTCTGGTTGTGAGAGCTGACTCGGTGCCAGGTGTGTGTGTGTATGTGTGTGAAAACTCGGGGACAAAGCCAGGTATGACAGCTGGTGCCCGTGTTGACTCACAGCTACCGCCACGACCTCATGTAGCTACATTAGCCAAAACAAAACAACAGCCCCCAGCACCCAGAACACACACACGGGCTCGGTGTTTACTGTACCCTGGCTCATTCTTCGACTGTAGTTCAAAGACTCCAGGAACAATATGGTACAGTGTGAAAAAAGAAGCGTAGCAACACAGCCAGCTCTCTCATATTCTGTATCAGAGAAATGAATAAACAGAAACACCACCATCCTGTAAAAGCATTCAGGGAAGAAAAATGAGAAACAAGAAAGACCAAGGAGCTGCTCAGGACGATGGATCATCTGTTTACAAAACCTGCCTCTAAGTAATTTCAGCTAAAAGGGTCTAAAACATTGATTTTGGAGCAACGTTTTTAACAGCCAAAGGGGCAGATAAGTGTGTGTGCCAACAAGAAGAACTCTTAAACGTGTGCTTTGGCTCTCAGAAAGGTACTTCAGAGCATATTTTGGCTCCCAAGAGGGCACTTAATGGTGTATTTTGGCTCCAAGGAAGGCAATATAGCATGTGTTTTAGCTCCTAAGAGGACACTTAAGGGTGTGCAACAGCTAAAGGAGCAGATAAGTCTGGTTCAACAACCTGGAAGACACATATGAATGCATTTTGGCTCCCAAGAAGATACTTTAAGGCATATTTTTGCTCCCAATAGAGCTCTTAAGAGCACTTTTTGGTTGCACCAAAGGCACCTTAGGGTATTTAAGCTCCCAAATGGCCACTTATTTTGACTTTTTGACACACAAGAGTGCACTTAAGCAAAGGTTTTGGCTCCAAGGAAGGCAATATAGCATGTGTTTTAGCTCCCAAGAGTGCATTTAAGGGTAGCAACAGCCAAAGGGGCATATAATAAATGTGGTTCAACAACCTGGAAGACACTTAAGAATTTATTTTGGCTCCCAAGAAGATACTTTAAGGCATATTTTGGCTCCCAAAAGTGTATTCTAGCTGATGTTTTGACTCACAATAGAGCACTGAAGAGACAGTTTAGCACATGTTTTGGCTCCCAAGAGTGCAGTTATTGGCATGTTTTGGCTCCAAGGAGTGCAATTTAGCATTATTTTAGCTCCTAAGAGGGCACTTAAGGGTGTGCAACAGCTAAAGGAGCAGATAAGTGTGGTTCAACAACCTGGAAGACACGTAAGAATGCGTTTTGGCTCCCAAGAGGATACTTTAAGGCATATTTTCGCTCCCAATAGGGCACTTAAGAGCACTGTTTGGTTGCACCAAAGTCACCTTAGGGTATTTAAGCTCCCAAATGGCCACTTATTTTGACTTTTTGACACACAAGAGTGTACTTACGCAAATGTTTTGGCTCCAAGGAAGGCAATATAGCATGTGTTTTAGCTCCCAAGAGTGCATTTAAGGGTAGCAACAGCCAAAGGGGCATATAAATGTGGTTCAACAACCTGGAAGACACTTAAGAATTTATTTTGGCTCCCAAGAAGATACTTTAAGGCATGTTTTGGCTCCCAAAAGTGTACTCTAGCTGATGTTTTGACTCACAATAGAGCACTGAAGAGACAGTTTAGCACATGTTTTGGCTCCCAAGAGTGCAGTTATTGGCATGTTTTGGCTCCAAGGAGTGCAATTTAGCATTATGTTAGCTCCCAAGAGGGCACTCAAGGGTGTGCAACAGCTAAAGGAGCAGATAAGTGTGGTTCAACAACTTGGAAGACCAAGAACCAAGAAGATACTTAAAGGCATATTTTGGCTCCCAATAGAGCTCTTAAGTGCACTTTTTGGTTGCACATGAGGCACTTTTGTGAATTTCAGCTCCCAAATGTCCACTTAAGCTGATGTTTTGACTCCCAACACATAAGCAAATGTTTTGGAATCAAGGGGAACAGTTTGGCAAATATTTTGGCTCCCATGGGGGGAACTTAAGCACATTTTTAGCTCCCAAGAGGGCACTTAATGGTGTGTTTTGACGCCCAAAAGGACATTTAGGCACATGTTTTATCTCCGAAGAGGGCACTCAAGGGTGTGCAACAGCCAAAGGGGCAGATAAGTGTGGTTCAACAACCTGGAAGACACTTTAGTATGTGTTTTGGCTCCCAAGAAGATAATTCAGGGCATGTTTTTGTTCCCAATGCACTGTTGTCAACTCAGCGACTTTCCAGCTAAATCTGGCGACTTTCCAGACCCCTTGGCGACTTTTTGATGTGAAAAGCGACAAATCTAGCGACTTTTTCTGGAGTCATAGGCGACTTTTCTGGTGTTTGGCGACTGACGTGAAAAGCATGTATCATTCCACAGTCACCATTCTCAACGAGCAGCGGGTTCTGCCGTGAGCCCCTCCCTCGTCTGAAAGCGTTTGCAGGCGGTCGGTCTCGACTCTCACAGCAGTCGCAGCTGCAGTCAGAGGAGAGGAGACCGCGTGGTCGTAAGCAGCCGCTGGTTTACAGTGTTGGAAGCAGAGGTGAAAGTAGTTCACAGGTACAGGACCAGGAAGATATTAGAGCGGCTGCTGCTTTAAAGCGCTCATTCAAAACCAGTCACAGCCGCACGCTGGGACGGGAAAAAGATTCACTAGAAATATGAAGTCTTGGAAACTACCTTGACTTTTAAAAAATCCCTTCCAAATTCCAAATTGTTCCTAAAAGAGCCCATAGTCTCCTCTGCGCCCAACGTTCAAAATGATAAAAAATATCTTATCCTCTCTAAACAATATGAATAAAAATGGGAAGAAACTCTGTAAAACAGTCATTTTTTGGTCTTATAATGCAGAGAAACATCAGCTCTTTTTCCTCAAAAGACACTGAAAATGAGTTAGAAATTTAAAAAATAAACTTTAAATTTTTAACAAGCTGAGAGAGACAGAGATAATTATAAAAGCCACTTTCTGCTGGTTAAAAAAAAATAGAAAAATAAAAACAGGATTTAATTTTTTTCCCCCCCATATTAAGACAAGACTTTATAATAAAAAGTCAAAATTATCAAGTTTTCATTTTTTCTTATTAAGAAATCTTGACTTGTAGATACAATTCGCAGACCTAAACATTTAGGACGTTTATTATACACTTTTTGTCTCTTCCAGGACATTATTCCTTTCTCCTACAGCGTTCCTTACAATAACGTTCCAATGCCAGATTATGCAAATTAGGTGATGACGTCAACTAGCGACTTCTAGCGACTTTTGGGGCAGCCAATAGCTACTTTCCTCACTGAGGAGTTAAGATAAGATAAGATAAGATAAACCTTTATTAGTCCCACAGGGGGAAATTTCAGCTTTACAGCAGCAGCAGGATACAAAAGAAACATAGAAACATTTACAAATGAAACTATGGGTAATAAGAATAAAATAGACAATAAACATAAATACAATTCAATTTACAAGATTAACATATGTAAAAGATCTGAAACAATATTTTACAATATATAAGAAGGAGTTGGCAACACTGTCCCAATGGAACACTTAAATGCATGTATGGCTGCAGAGTGGGCATTCCAGTTTATTTTGGCTCCTAATAAAGCACTTGGACTGAGCACTGATGTTTTGGCTCTAGAGAAGGGCACCCAAGAGAGGGCAACAGCTAAAGGGTGAGATTAGTGAAGTTTGCAAACCAGGAGGACACTTTAGTACTTGTTTTGGCTCCCAAAAAGGCACTTTGGCTATAATAAAGTGGTGTCCTGATCTACAAGAATCAGGTGATAGTTATTTATCATGTGTTAAAATAACAGCTTTGTTGTTTGGACCAATGAAATGACCACTGGAAGCAGATGTCTTTAGATTTATCTTTGGTTAAATGATTTTAAAAAAAGCAGTAATTGCATTAAAAAGACTTATCTTAAAGATGATTAATTTTAATACCCATATTTAACTAAACTAAACCCTTTATCCCCCAAAATAGAAACTGTATCCCTGGTAAGTAACACACATTGTCTCCCCAGACAGCGTCGTTGTGTGTAATATTACGATATAGGCTTACATAAGCAGACTGAAAAAGCCAGTGTAGTGTTACCATTGTGTATTCTTTTCACTGTACCATCTGGTGACTTACACTCCTCCACCCCCTTCCTCACTCTCACACTTTCTTTCTGTCTTTGTGTACGTTTTCCGGCGCTGAGGGCTCGGAGGGAGAAGCGAAGCCGGTGACGGTGCAGATGTGAGTGTGTTTTGTTTTAGCAGCGTTGTTTGGTTCTTTTGTGTCAGCAGTACAGCCGCAATTGTTCCCTCTGAACAATGAATAAAAAAAAGCGCTGCGGGTGAATCACATTGTAGTCGAATTACAACAAAACAATGTTCAAATCCAGAGGGAAATCTAAGAGAATTACGGGCATTTGCTCTCAAAATCTGCATCAAAACAAAATAATCAGACGATGCAACAAGCTGTTTAAACCATGCTTAAACCATCACAACTGCTGAGAACAGACTCACATTCTTAGATTTTTTTTTTTAAGTACATAAAATAAACCTGACTGGCTCATTTTCTGATACCGCTGTTTGATCTGGCTCTCCAAACCGAGGAAACTTCCACATTTCTCGACCTTGTTCCCTCTCGATGGTCTGCATCCTTACGTAATAGAGCGGCAAATGGCAACAATTAAACAACATCTGCTGCGATGTGATTGAACGCACGGCTTCATTTTAGATTCTTAGCTCAAACACATGCTGTCGTCAGGTTTAAGCTCAGCCAGTTTAAAGGAATTCTTCTGAAAACAAAAGGAGGAAAATCTGATAAGAGGTCGTCAAGTTCAAATACCGAGTCTGCAGACTGATTGTAGTCTGCAGATAAAAGATAATGTTGAATACTTTTCCCATAAAATTTGCTGTTTGATATTTTCAGATGTGGCTTCCTTCAGGATTTTCAAAATAAAAATCATTAACGTCAGGGTCAATGACAAAAGGAGGATCTAAAAACGTATTTTTTAAAAGTTCTTCGAAAATGGATAAAAAACATATTTCTGGGTGAAGAATTAAGTTTTCTAACAGATTTCAGTAGTTGACCAACATTTCAAAGTTTTTAGGTTCATTATTTTTTAGTATTTTTAATTTGAGCACCCAAAAATGTCAGGTGGCGCAACCAAAGATATGAAAATATATTTATATGTTCCTGTTATTTTTTCTGTGTGAAATTATTGGCAAGTATCTCTCAAGTGTCTGTAGTGACTCATACATTTTCATTTTGTGTGTTTCATTTCTTTTATTTGTGAATAAGATAAATAATTTGATGTTAAAATAACATTTCACATTATTACATTGGTTGTACCACCTGACATGGGAATTGTTCCAGTCACCAATGAAGTGAAAAACCCTTTTTTTATCAGTATTTCAGAGAAATCTACAAACTTTTCCACTTGGTCACAAATGTCATTTGGGCTCCTCTGGCTGATGCAGTTTCCTGTTTCCTGTTTTATTCTCTTCACTTTAAAATAAAAGTCTAATGTTACGGTTGCACCACCCTGACATTTGACAAGGTGAAAATTACGGGACAAAAGTTTTTTACATTTCTCAACAGCTTTAAAATTCTCTTTATTCGCGAAGAATGTTTTATTTAAAAAGGTTCAAGCATAAAATAATGCCACTGTATTTTTAATTTCGATTAACAATAACTGACATTCAATTTTTAGAGTTTAATTACTGTGGATACTTGTCAGGACGGTTGCACCACCTGACATTTTGGGGGTTTGAGGAACCAAAACACAAAAAAACATATTATATTTTAATAGTTTAAAGATGTGTTCAAATAACACAGGTTTCATAGAATAAAGAAATACATGTGATGAAATACTCAATTCATGATGGAAGGAAATGTTGCACTCGGACACAAAAAAGGGGGACGTCACATCATTGACCCGTTTGCAAATGTTTACAATAAATAGCTGAGGAGCTAATTACCACTGAGCTCTAAATCCAGTGCGTCAGTGTAGAAAACATGCAGCTCTGTGTGAAAACTTCATGCTATGATGCTTTTACCTTGCTCTGGGGTTTGGAGTAGCTGCATGTGTCACATTGAGCCGAGGGAAAAGGCTAATGGCAAGGATTCTCCGTGATGATTGAAGTCCAGCGGGAGTCGCTGGGAGTTGGTGGGAGGAGGAGGGGGAGAGTCTGGTGCTCATCTTCCCCTTGGGAGACAGAAACACAGAGGGAGTTATTTCAATTAGCCAGATAGGACCACAACAAAGAGGCCGACCTGCCTCCTGCCAGAGCTCCAGCCTAATCAAATCAGGACGGGATGATGCACTCGAGAGGAGGGGGGAGAAAAACGAGGAGCGTGAGTGAAGTCACAAAGGTCTGAATATGTTACAAACAAACTTTTCTGAGGATTTAATCTGCACTCCCTCAGAAAAGGTAGATTTATCTTCGACTCTGTAACCCGATCGATGCAGCGTCTGATGCAGGGTTTGGGGATTTGTGTTTCGCCGTCATCTCTGCTTTTTGAAGCTAATGGTCCCTGGGTCGCTTTGTTCTTCACTGGTCGCTTTCTGATGTCACTTCAAAGCCGCGGGGGCCAGAGGGGGTTTTAGTTTTACCCCGGCTTGACCAGGCACACTTCCTTTCCCCTTTTCATGTTCGACACTTCATTTCTTCTCTCTGACGAGCGGTGGGACCAGAGTCAGGGGCCCCCGAACACTAATTACAGGTCACCATGTCAACGAAGAGAGCCCCCCCACCCCCACCCCCCCTGCTTTTAAAGCTGTGACATCTCAAGAGGGAGGAGAGGCTTTAGCATACAATGAATTTACTTTTATAAACACGGGAATGAAGTTTGTGTACATTAATCATTAAGGCCCACTCAGAGCCTATGATATTCTTCCCTTCTCATGAAATATTGACATTCTTTGGTATCATCCTCTCAGTTTCCCACGCTCCCAGTTTCTCTCTTTTGTCCAAGATTTAATTAAAAGATAACGGCACGATAACGTGACAGTTTGTAAAAGAGCTCTGCTTTCTTGTTTGTCTTGGCTCTCTGAAAGTCAACGGCCTTGGTGTTGTCATACTCAATAATAAAGCCAGTAGAGTTATTTAAGTTACAGTTACGTTGTTAAAGCTCCTGTGAGGAACCATCAGTAAGTGTTAAATCTGGAAACCTCTGTGGACATAACGGTAAGTACACTTTACAAACTTTTCCATTGCATTTCCATTACACCTAGAAATGCACAAACTTAAATATCACGATAAGAATAATGATAACAGGAACACCAAAATTAAAAAAAAAAAAATAACAACCCTCTCAAATTTGGATATAAAGTTTCTAACCCTCTCATAAAGGGGGTTTTCAGAAGTTTCAATATTAAAGTTTATCGCAACAGTACAGTTCAGCTCTTAAAATGTTTGCGGTATCCATGGTTACCGTCAGTTACAGTCCTACTTTTTTTCTTCCTCTAATCTAATCTCGCAGAAAATTGCACTCAAGTTGTGTGCAATTCTAGTTGTAATGGAAACACCAGCAAGGAGCAACTGTACTTTATCAAAATTTTGGGAATGCCACTTTTATTTTGCGACAAAGTGTAACAAGAAGGCCACTAATGACACCTACCCCCAACCAGCAGGTTTACATCATGATTAGTTTTGGGTAGGGTGACCATATTCTGTTTCTCAGAAAAGAGGACTGAATACATGTTCCGGGGTTCGGCTCAAACTCCATCTCTCAGAGCGTGTTTCTAAAGGAACCATTCAACGTGAATGATAAATACACTGGTCTGTGACGCGCTCAAGCTACGCAAGATCAAAAACCCGGACATTTGAAGGATTTTATAATCCCCGACCGGACAGACTCTTAAAAGAAGACATGTCCGGGAAAAAGAGGACGTATGGTCACCCTAGTTTTGGGGGCCATTTACACGAGACAATTTAGGGTTAAATGAAAAAGCATTGTTGCATTTCACCCTTCTGTTTTCACGGAAACGGCGTTTCAGCCAACCTGAAACACAAACTTTTGAAAAAGCGCCCTCCAGAGTGGGATTTTTCTGAGACGCCGTTTCCACTGTTGCCTTGTAAACCCCAAGCCGGAGTTTTCAGTGGCGGCTGACGTCATACTCAGCTTCACATGTGTGCATTAAACCCACACTGTGCCATGCACAAACCAAATGACAACAACAACAATAGCAGACTATCGTTATGTTTTTGTGCTGCTAAATCTACTGACTCCCAGGCTCCCATTGGGCACTTTGGTGTGTGTATTGGTTCCCAAGACGATTCTAAAAGGCATATTTTTGCCCTCCAAACCATTGTCGCTGAAATGGCTTCCACAGTTATATCGCCACTTACAGGCCAGAAATGCATATTACAGCATTCTAAGTTCCCGAGTGTTTTCTAGTAAACAGATTTTTTTCCCTGCGTTTTTTGCATTTCTGGTGAAATACTGTGAAGCATTGTCATGTAAACAGAGCGTTGGTCAATTTCATAACTGGTCGAAAAACGCCCTACAGGAGCTTTAACTGACACCGCTTGTAAACATGAACAGACTACTTAACTTTAACTTATGTTTCCATTAAATTGCATGTTTTGTGTCACTCCCATATCTTCCTCTTACATTTTGAAACTGTACTCAGAACCTTCTCAAGGCCCCATTTGCACAACAACGTTTCACCCTAAAACACAATGAAAAAAATCTGCGTCAGGTTACGCTGAGGAACTGAAAACGATGTAGTACGTATGTCAGGCCTGTAGGTGGCGATATAACTGTAGAAGCCGTACACGTGATAACAGTACAGAAGCCGAAGAAGAAGTGAGCCGGATATCTGGAGTTTATATCAAAAACTTCTTAATTTATTGCAGAAATAGTGCAACAAATGCATGCTTTGGTAGAAGGCAGGCACTAAATTCAGGAGCAGACGAACCAAACTGTAAGTCGCTTGTTGTTGTTGTTGTTGTTGTTGTTGTTGTTTGGTTCGTGCCTTGCAAAGTGGTGGCTTATTGTGCACGCACAAAGCTGAGCGTGACGTCAGCGTATTCAAGATTTATCCGGCGTAGTGTTTACACGGTGACGGTGATTATGGCGTTTTGGAAAAGTTCCACTCTGGATTGCGTTTTCAAAAGTTTGCGTTTTCGGTCGGTGAATACGCAGTCTTCGTGTAACCGGGAGGCTGAAACGTTTCACAAAACTTTTGAGTTTCACCCGAAAACGGTTGTCATGTAAACGGGGTTTAGTTTAGTTTAGTTTAGTTTATTCACACACATCAACCTTGGCTAACACTGATACACACACATGCATACATATACATATACATATTAAGAATAGATTTCACAGTGGATGTGTGGAAAGGGTGACCCCAAAGAAGCTATTTAAAGCTTGTAACAGGGGGCCTGTTTTCCCACAAATAAAGCAGGAGCACACAAGTAAAATAACAACACAAATACAGACGGAAAGAAAATAAAAAAGAAAAAAAGAAAAAAAAGAAAAAAGAAACAAAAAAGTAGCAGACGACCCTTATATTGCTCGTGGATGCAGTGTTATAGCCAGTAAATCAGAGATACTTAGACAATAGTAACTGTTTTAGTTTTAGGGGTCTAAGATTCAGCAGTGTAAAATGTAAATTATGCAAATAAATGTAATTTATGCAATTTTGAGTCTCAAGATTTTCAATTAAAAAAAAAAAGAGAGAAGACTTGAAAAAAGAATTTATACTATGTGAGATGCAGAGTGTTATTGTAGATCTTAAATAAACTGAAAATGTTGAAAATACATATCTACATATCACACAGTGTTTCTGTGACTCCCTGCTGTCTCCTAACGTGAATGCGCCAGAGCTCCAGTGCAGCACAGGGAGGAATGGAATGAGAAGCAGCCGTGGGCGATACCAACTAGGAATCCAGGAGGGGGGGAGTGAGCCACAACTACGGCAGCAATTCTTAAAATTAAAGCTAAACAATGATGTTGGAGTCTGAAACCGAGTTATCCTTCACTGTAAAAATAGCATTGTTACTCCTTTGACTGTTACTGTCTGCGTGGTTTTTTGATTAAAATAGCAGAGTAATCTTTGAATTCCCGCCCCCCCCTGTTTTCTCCTCCTCCAACCGCACATGTATCCTCTGTACTTGTTCAGTTGGAGCAGAATGTGGATCCAGTTAAAGGCAGCGGGACAACGACGACGACTCTCCTCCCAAAGTTACTCAAGACTTTCCTAAACTGTGGATATTCCTTCACTTCTTCTTTTTTTATTTTCACAATACAAGGAAACAAAACCGGATTAACACTTTTTGAAAAATCAGGAATAACTCGTTTTCCCGTCGAAGGGTAAGTTTGTGAAGGAGCGAGATGCTTTAACTGCCGTTTCTGTTCCGTCACTACAGGAATCTTAACGGTTACTAACCACCGTGACGTCATTTTCGCAGTTTGAATTATCCTGAATTTGTACGAAAAGTCGTTTTTATGATGTTCTATGATGGAGTAGCTTAAAACTGGTGTTTTTAAAAGCGGAGTTAAAGCAAAAGTTGGAGCTATGAAGTTGTGTTGCTCCACCAACGGTGATGCTGCCAGGAGACTTTAAAGGGAATGCAACTCCGAAATTTGAGCACCAGGTCCAGTTTTTTTTTTTTTTTTTTTTTTCTTGACCTGATATGAAACAGACACATGTATCAAATCCAATATAATAGCAAATTTTCAATATTTTCACTTTTTGGTTGTTCTGTTTTGTGTATCCAAACTTAATCAGGTAGTTTTCACAAAACCCTGGTGTCCTGTTTGGGGAAAATCCCAACATTTTCAGAAAAACTAATTTCTCTTTCTTGTTATTGTTGTGTAGTTACCATGCCATTTGATGAACTACACACCCATCTGCACTGATGTAAAGCTGTCTCAATTAGTATAAGTAATGTGTAACTAATGTTTTTGTTGCGAGGTGCAAATGTCTGGGTTTTTTCCTTTAGGACATAATGCAATGTTTTTTTTTCTGCTTCTCAGGAATGCCATCAGCTTCCCTTTTAGTTTAAGACTAGACTAGAGAGTAAGCAGGAAGGACAGAAATGGGTATTCTAACCTTTTTCAGGTAGATAGGGAACATTCATAAAACCAACCTGGCCCCCTTTTTTGGGGAAAATCCCAACATTTTTCAGGAAAAGTAAATTCCCTTTCTTGTTATTGTTGTGTAGTTACCATGCCTTTTGATGAACTACACATCCATCTGCACTGACGTAAAGCTAACTCAATTAGTATAAGTAATGTGTAACTAATGTTTTTGTTGAAAGGTACAAATTTCTGGGTTTTTTCTCTCAGGACATACTGTGATGATATATTTATGCATTTATTTTATTTTTTTTGTGCTCCTCAGGAATGCCATCAGCTTCCTATTAAGTTTAACACTAGACTAGACTAGAGGGTAAGCAGGAAGGAAGGAAATGGGTATTCTAATCTTTTTCAGATAGCCAGGTAACTTTCATAAAACCAACCTGACCCCCTTTTTGGGGAAAGTCCCAACATTTTTTGGGAAAACGAAATTCCCTTTCTTGTTATTGTTGTGTAGTTACCATGCCATTTGATGAAGTACACATCCATCTGCACTGACGTAACGCTAACTCAATTAGTACAAGTAATGTGTAACTAATGTTTTTGTTGAGAGGTACAAGTTGCTGGGAGTTTTTTTCCTTCAGGACAAACTACACTGTTTTTTTTATGCTTCTTAGAAATTGCTTCAATTTCCCTTTGAGTTTAATACCAACACAGAGAGTAAGAATGAAGGTAAGAAATGAGAATTGTCACATTTTTCAGGTAGTTTTCACAAAACCCTTTTCGTCCCCCATTTGGGGAAATTCCCAACATTTTTCAGGGTAAATGAACTCTTTTCCTTGTTATTGTTTTGTAGTTACCATGCCATTTGATGAAGTTCACATCCATCTGCACTGAAGTAAAGCAAACTCAATTAGTACAAGTAATGTGTAACTAATGTTTTTGTTGGAAGACACAAATTTTTTGTTTTATTCCTTCAAGATAAATGCAATATATTTGTGTTTCTAAGAAATGCCAATAAATTCCCTTCAGTTTAATACTAAACTAGAGAGTAAGGAGGTAGGAGAGAATTGTAAATCCTCAAGTTTTTGGGGTATCCAGGTAGCTTTCATAAAACCAACCTGGTCCCTTTTTTGGGGGGAAAATCCCAACATTTTTTGGGAAAACTTTACCCCCCATTCCTTGTTATTGTTGTGTAGTTACCATGCCAGTTGATTAAGTACACATCCATCTGCACTGTAGTAAAACTGTCTCAATTTGTATAATTAATGTGTAACTAATGTTTTTGTTGAGTGGAGCAAATTTCTGGGTTTTTTTCCTTCAGAACAAACTGCAATGTATTTTTTTGCTTCTCAGGAATGCCATCAGCTTCCCTTTTAGTTTAAGACTAGAGTAGAAAGTGAGCAGGAAGGAACAGAATAGGTATTCTAACCTTTTTCAGGTAGCCAGGTAACTTCATTAAACCAACCTCGTCCTCTTTTTGGGGAAAATCCCAACATTTTTTGGGAAAACTAATTTCTCTTTCTTGTTATTGTTGTGTAGTTACCATGCCATTTGATGAAGTACACATCCATCTACACTGAAGTAAAACTGTCTCGATTAGTACAAGTAATGTGTAACTAATGTTTTTGTTGGGTTTTGTTCCTTCAGGACAAACTGCAATGTTTTTTCCTTGCTTCTTAGGAATGCCAACTATTTCCCCTTCAGTTTAATGTTAGACTAGAGAGGAAGCAGGAAGGAGGGAAATGGGAATCCTCACGTTTTCCAACAGAGTTTAACCGTTTGTTTGGATCTGAATTACCCTGATATTCTTGGCATGTCAGAGGTCGAAGGTGAACACTCCCCGAAAAAACTCAGATTTTGCACAAGGGCGGAGACGCTTTGCAATTGCGCGTAACATGGGAATTACCTTATATAGTGTTTTCTCATAGTAAAGAGTTATTTCTGTTGCATGTATTGAGTTCAATGAAACGTCTGCAGACTCAGCGGAGGATCCCCTGTGGAGTTGTGCGCTAACACTTGAAACTCATCCCGTACACATGGTAGGTTCATCAGTGGGTTATCTGGTGTGGCCAGTTCCCAAGCGCACACTGTGAGACCTGCCAACTAGGTCTCTGCCCCAGCTGTGTGAAGGAAAACAGGCAGAAAAAAAGTGTGTTTTTGTGACTGTGACGCTGTGAATGAGAGAGATAGTGCAGGTGCTGTCTGGACAGGAAGAGCTCTGCATGAGTAGGAAACACAAAAAGGAAACGTGTGAACAAAGATGGTTGGCGTGTGTGTCGGTGACTCATTCAGATGAATCCGTGCAGGAATGTGGCCGTAATTACTCAAGGTAACTTCGCTCATCCCGACGGATATGTGTTGTCATCTCTTTAACCCGCAATTTCTGTATTGCATCAAACTAAATGATACATGAACCTCAGTATTTCACAGTTGCTTTAGCTTTTGTTTTCTGAATTTTGAGTCATTTCCTGAGTTTAAACTCTGCGTCAAAGCTGGACTGAATCCTTAGCCTCAGGGCTGGCTTTCTCTAAAGCTAAAACTCTGCTTTGAATACAAAAACTGCAACACAGAAGTGAGGAGGAAAGTATCTGCAGGGCTGTGCACAGGTAACTGGAGATAACTGACATATTCCTTTTACATAATCCATATCACGATGCAAATTCTCCAAGGGATGGGTGACAAACTTCAGAAGCAGATATGTCATGGTATAAATTTCCAATTCCACTAAGTCGTGGGGTATGGATCACTACAGTTTGGTACAGGTTGGATTGGTAAATCCTGATTTGTGTTTCTACAGCCAACCATGCATAATGCTGATAGCCGCCTCAGATATGTTATAACCATTGACTGTATATAGAATGGACAGCGTGGCTCCTCCTGTCACCGTTGTACGATTTTGAAGCCCAAAAACCCCGTTTCTCTAGCCGCCATTGTGCAGCCAGAGTCTGCGCAGTAGAGAATTTCTGGTGGAGCCAAGTAAAAAAGAGAAATAAAAATATTTATTTCTTCTTCTTCAGAAGGTTTAGTCTCCTTTTGGCTCTTTCCCGAAGTTTCTTATATCCCCGATAAAAACTACTCACTAACGGCAACTGTCAACTATCGTAAAACGAAACTTATATCGCGGTTTTTAACGTCCAATAACTAATGAGAAACTAACCACTCAGAAAAAAAAAAACACCTGAACACCATGCAGCCAGATGACATCGTCATACCACCTTAGCGTAAAGATGAGAGAAACGTTTCTACGAGGTATCGTAATTTTTTAAA
Source organism: Thalassoma bifasciatum (assembly GCA_008086565.1). NCBI lineage: Eukaryota > Metazoa > Chordata > Actinopteri > Labriformes > Labridae > Thalassoma > Thalassoma bifasciatum. The sequence continues at coordinate 27,108 of RPOG01003118.1, read as the reverse complement.
GTTTTCCCGGCTCATATCTGGAATACATGGGGAGGCGGGGCTTATGACCTATACTGCAGCCAGACACCAGGGGGCGGGGCTTATGACCTATACTGCAGCCAGACACCAGGGGGCGGGGCATCTGCTGGAGGCTTCAGTTTGAGCCGAACGTCGTTACGTCCACTCATTATACAGTCTATGGTGGAAACGAGGCTTTAGTATGGAGCTGACATGGCCATTGGCGTCTGGCTTACACGCCACCTACCAAGAAAGGCACAGTTGGCTGTGGAAAGGCAAACAGGATCAGACTTTACTGATTCAACCAAACCAAACTCTACGGGTCGGTAATTTGGGAACCTGTCCAGGAAACGCCACACAAAGCGTCCCATACCGAGACAAACTGAACGGGGCTTTTGATGAAATACAAGAGGAGCTATATTTCGAGTGTTTGGATAAAGTTTCTGAGGGATGAGGGTGGTGCTGAAAGAGAGGATGAGATTTCTGTTATTGCAACACAAAAGCAGAAACTTTATCTGTTTGTGTCCTGTTGCATTTGCATGTGCTATCTCAGATTACTCTCTGGTTGGAAGTAAAACAGGCGCCTGAAGTGCTCCACTCCAATCTCTCTTGGCCGTATGTTTCTAAAGATTAATCCTGAGTCTTTTTCTGCGCTTGTGGCTCTTTGAGTACACAATCACCAACAACATGCCGTCTCCGTTACTGCAGGGATGTAGCACGACTCTCTGCATTCATGTCTCAAGTGCACCAAAGGAGAGAGACGAGAAAAAATAGGTCAGTTCTTCCTGCATTTGTCTCCCTCTCTCCCCTTTTTCCTTGGATTGTGTTTTTCCTCCCCTTTTGCTTACACTGCCGTCTCAGTGCAGCTCGAGTCCTTTCAAGGAAGTGGACCAAAGAGACTTAACCTGCCAGCATGCCCCCCGAGGACATTATCAGCTTATCGCACACGCTTCTTACCAGAGCTTGCAGTGCTTCCTGTCGGATATGGCTGATTTTNGCTGTGAATGAGAGAGATAGTGCAGGTGCTGTCTGGACAGGAAGAGCTCTGCATGAGTAGGAAACACAAAAAGGAAACGTGTGAACAAAGATGGTTGGCGTGTGTGTCGGTGACTCATTCAGATGAATCCGTGCAGGAATGTGGCCGTAATTACTCAAGGTAACTTCGCTCATCCCGACGGATATGTGTTGTCATCTCTTTAACCCGCAATTTCTGTATTGCATCAAACTAAATGATACATGAACCTCAGTATTTCACAGTTGCTTTAGCTTTTGTTTTCTGAATTTTGAGTCATTTCCTGAGTTTAAACTCTGCGTCAAAGCTGGACTGAATCCTTAGCCTCAGGGCTGGCTTTCTCTAAAGCTAAAACTCTGCTTTGAATACAAAAACTGCAACACAGAAGTGAGGAGGAAAGTATCTGCAGGGCTGTGCACAGGTAACTGGAGATAACTGACATATTCCTTTTACATAATCCATATCACGATGCAAATTCTCCAAGGGATGGGTGACAAACTTCAGAAGCATATATGTCATGCTATAAATTTCCAATTCCACTAAGTCGTGGGGTATGGATCACTACAGTTTGGTACAGGTTGGATCAGTAAATCCTGATCCTGTTTGCGTTTCTACAGTCAACCATGCATAATGCTGATAGCCGCCTCGGATATGTTGTAACCATTGACTGTATATAGAATGGACAGCGTGGCTCCGCCTGTCACCGTTCTACGTTTTTGAAGCCAAAAAAACCCGTTTCTCTAGCCGCCATTGTGCAGCCAGAGTCTGCGCAGTAGAGAATTTCCGGTGGAGCCAAGTAAAAAAGAGAAATAAAAGTATTTATTTCTCCTTCTTCAGAAGGTTTAGTCTCCTTTTGGCTCTTTCCCGAAGTTTCTTATATTCCCGATAAAATCTACTCACGAACGGCAGCTGTCAACTATCGTAAAATGAAACTTATAACACGGTTTTTAACGTCCAATAACTTATGAGAAACTAACTTCTCAGAAAAAAAAACACCTGAACACCATGCAGCCAAATTACATCGTCATACTACCTTAGTGTAAAGATGAGAGAAACGTTTCTATGAGGTATCGTAATTTTTTTAAGTTTTCCCGGCTCATATCTGGAATACATGGGGAGGCGGGGCTTATGACCTATACTGCAGCCAGACACCAGGGGGCGGGGCTTATGACCTATACTGCAGCCAGACACCAGGGGGCGGGGCTTATGACCTATACTGCAGCCAGACACCAGGGGGCGGGGCTTATGACCTATACTGCAGCCAGACACCAGGGGGCGGGGCATCTGCTGGAGGCTTCAGTTTGAGCCGAACGTCGTTACGTCCACTCATTACACAGTCTATGGTGGAAACGAGGCTTTAGTATGGAGCTGACATGGCCATTGGCGTCTGGCTTACACGCCACCTACCAAGAAAGTCACAGTTGGCTGTGGAAAGGCAAACAGGATCAGACTTTACTGATCCAACCAAACCAAACTCTACGGGTCGGTAATTTGGGAACCTGTCCAGGAAACGCCACAAAAAGTGTCCCATACCGAGACAAACTGAACGGGGCTTTTGATGAAATACAAGAGGAGCTATATTTTCAGTGTTTGGATAAAGTTTCTGAGGGATGAGGGTGGTGCTGAAAGAGAGGATGAGATTTCTGTTATTGCAACACAAAAGCAGAAACTTTATCTGTTTGTGTCCTGTTGCATTTGCATGTGCTATCTCAGATTACTCTCTGGTTGGAAGTAAAACAGGCGCCTGAAGTGCTCCACTCCAATCTCTCTTGGCCGTATGTTTCTAAAGATTAATCCTGAGTCTTTTTCTGCGCTTGTGGCTCTTTGAGTACACAATCACCAACAACATGCCGTCTCCGTTACTGCAGGGATGTAGCACGACTCTCTGCATTCATGTCTCAAGTGCACCAAAGGAGAGAGACGAGAAAAAATAGGTCAGTTCTTCCTGCATTTGTCTCCCTCTCTCCCCTTTTTCCTTGGATTGTGTTTTTCCTCCCCTTTTGCTTACACTGCCGTCTCAGTGCAGCTCGAGTCCTTTCAAGGAAGTGGACCAAAGAGACTTAACCTGCCAGCATGCCCCCCGAGGACATTATCAGCTTATCGCACACGCTTCTTACCAGAGCTTGCAGTGCTTCCTGTCGGATATGGTTGATTTTGGAGCGGATTGGTTGCAGGTAGATGTGTTACTGAGAGTTCAGATTAAAGATTAGTGATGTCTGTGTTGTAGTGTCAATAGAGAGTTTAATGCACTGTAAGAAATAGGACTTTAGCGTTGGGTAAAGATGAAAAACTGAGCTGAAGAGAAAAAGTACTGGTCTTGAGTTTTATGACGCCAAACAATAGCAGACCGTCCTCTTGCAAAAGCCACTTTCAACATCCGTTTGATTGAGAAAAATGTAAGATCTCCGCCTGAAACAATACAGCAGGGCTTGGTTGGGGTTTGTTGTAATTGCAGCTCGTTTTTTTAACCCTCCCTTTTTGAAGCTACTTGCACTATTTTGAGCGAACGTAATGGTCGGGTTGATGTACTCGAACTGCGATTGCTACTTTCTTGGGGTTACTCATGCTCGGTCCAAGCCTGAAAACTGGGCGGGGAGGGAAGAGAGGGAGCGACTGCTGCTGACTCTGTTCTAACATGTCTGGCAGAGCCGGCGGTTTGAGACCTATGTGTGTGTGTAAATGTGTGTGTGTAAAAGTGTGTGTGTGTGTCCTTATTCTTTGCTTGGAGCCACATGGAAGCCAGATGTTGTGAAGGCTGAAATAACTTTTCCATATAGGTGACTGAGCTTTAGTTACTATTCTGCTGCACAGTTGTGTTTGTTAACTGATTATTGATTATTTATGAACTTTAAGTTTTTTTTAATGTTATTTTGCATTCCAGACAAGGGCTGAACGGTTTCAGAAAAAGATCTTATTGCGATTTCAATTCAATTCACGATTTTCTTTAAATCAAACTTAAGTAAAATTTTCACAATTTAAAGTCAATTTAAAAACTTGACAGAAAGTTACATCAAACCATTGAAACATCAAAAGCTTTTACTCCAAAGTGAAGATGAAAAGAAAAACAGAAGGTAAGAATTGTTTCCGACTTTGAGATAAAAGGTCAATATTTTAATATTAAAAGTGGAAATTTTGAGAAATAAAGACAAAATTCTGAGACAAAAAGTCAATAAATGTCAGAGTTTAAGAAATCAATTTAACATTATGTGAAAAAAGTCCAAATTTTCTCATTTAAGACCAAAATTTTAAGTCTAAAATAAAAAGTCTACGTTTTGAAATAAAGGCAATATTTGAGGTAAAAAGTTCAAATTTTGATATAAAAAGTCAAAACTCTTAGATTAAAGTCAAAATTATACAAAATAAATACAAAATTATGGAACGAAAGGCAAAAATAATTTTAAAGAGGAATTTTTATGTAAATGGTCGAATTTTGACTTTTCTCAAACCCTGAGTCTAAAACCTTTTCTGTTATTTCTAAACTGGACTTTTTAAATTGTATTTTTAGTTTTAAAAACTGAAGAACAAAAAGAGTTATCTTTGACTCTTAACTTTTAAAAATAATGTAGTGCAAAATATCCTTTATTGTGTCAAGGTAAATAAAATAAAATACAAAATAATTTTTAAAAAATTCAACAATCCCAAGGACAAAATAATTTTTCCCAACAGTCTCACACTCAAAGACAGGTGTGTGTGAAACAGCTGATATAACAGATCCTGGGTCAGTCAGGAGCAGGAAAAATCACAGCTTTAACGATCACATGATCATGATGTCTGAAATTGCGATTTCGATCAGAAAACAATAAATCGTTCAGCCCTTTTTTCTCTTCTATTTTTCATTTCTTGAACCATAATCCTATAAAACACCAATGACTTCAACTTCTGGTTATTCTTCATGTTGCAGATTTCAGAGAAAAAGTGAATGGATTACTCTTCTATGAAAGCGTAAAAACAACGCCTCTTTTCTTTTTCTGCAGCCTTTAAATCCTTCGAGAATCACAGATTGAATTGCGCCACCGAGAATCTCAATTAAATCGTGACTTTTTATAAGATTCACACCCTTAGTTTAACCTTCAAGGTGGAGCTGAGTCTTAGGCCCAATTCCAATTCCTTTCTTAACCCTCAATCTCAAAATGCGCACTCCCGCGAAGTGTAAGTGTTGTCCCGATTCTCAGAAAGTTAAGGTTGAGGGTTAAGACTGAGGCTGTATCTCCCTCAATACTGAGATTCTCCGACACCACCCTTGGGACTAAGGGACATCCAGAATGCATTGCGTATTGTCGGTAAATAAACATGGCGTCCAAAGCGGCAGAGAAGGCGAGCTACAAATATAGTATTTTCTTTGTTAATGGAGATATAAATATTAGGAAAACAATTGTATTATCTTAGTTTAGACCCATTTTATGGATTATTTACCTCGTTGTTGCATAACATTTATTTTTATTTTACAATCTTTTGTCAATAGCGTCCGGTGCGGACAAGCCATGTTCCTATCGTTTAAGTTAGTTAACGTTACAAAATGGTCATTTTTCTCCGTGGTAATGTAATTGTTTTATCAAGATAACAGCCTATATAACATGCTTGTGCTGATAATGGTATAAGATGACCGGGCTAATGTCATCTCCTGTAGCTGCAGAGTTATGTAACGATAGTTATAGCTGGTGTTTACCTTTCAATAAACTATGGTTTGCTGTGACAGCTGAATATGTCCGTGGTTGTGTTATTTATACAGATATTTTTTGATAAAGCTAACCGAAGGAATTACTGACAGACAGTCCACAACAATTTCATTTGCATTTAAGGGGTGTCCCATTTCTAAGTCACAAGATAGACCTTAACACTTGGTTTTGAGGGCTACTAAGATTGAGGGTTAAGACAGGAATTGGAATTGGGCCTTACAACCCGTGACTCAGTGAGGGTGTTAATGTCGCTTTAAGGGCCCAGAGAGACAGAGAGAAAAATCTTAAAAATTCTCCCACAATGAAAGTTTTCTCTACAGATAATGAATGTTAAATATTTTAGCAGCGTTTAGAATAAAGTTTGTGGTTGAGCCTGAGGCCACCCACCGTCCAACTCCTCCAGTTTTCTTTCTGAATTATGTAACAGTTCAACAATACCACGCTGTGTGTCCGGGCCTGACCTTTAGGGGTTAATGAGAGTGACATTCGATGAGGGAAGACGACTTTCTCTGATGTCTGTGTGAGCAAATATCCAGATTCAACTGGCTTTCTGACTGTCATCCTCCCTGAAACCCAGTGGAAACAGACATCACAACCATCTACTCAATGAGGATCATGGGAATCAGGGTCGTAAATATAGTCGTGTGTTTTCCCCCTGCCTCTGAGATTAGGCTTTAAGGCTGAAAGCACACGCGCAGAGCATCCAGGTATTTATGGAGGAGCGGATAAACATGCCTTCAGGCTCTATTAATATCAGCCACTTATTTGTTTACACCCTTTTAAGACTGTCACCATCAGAGAGAGTCACATTTAAGGGCAAAGAAAAGCAGTTTTTGTGCACATTTCTGCTGTGTGAGAAGAAAACCAGGATCTAAAATAAACCCTTAAACCGTCTTGAATTTGAGGTTTGGATGGTCGAGTGTCTCGCCCACTTTCTGGCCTTTTCTCTGTTTGTTTTTCATCGCTCAGCCCCTCCTTTGAGTTTCTCATCGGGGGTGAAAAAAGTGAAGAGGAGGGAAGTTTCTCTCTCTCTCTCTCTCTGAAGCTAATACCGTCTTGTGACTGATGTGATTTAGAGCTACTCGTCAGCTCAGCAGCATTTCTCATCAGCTGAATAAACAGATCTCTTGGCAGCCGACTGCAGAGAGAAACGCCTGTATCCTCACTCCCGTCCAGTCGTTGGCACTATTTATAAAAGTTGTGCCCTTTCAGCGAGGGCAGTTTGTGTCAGCAGCATCCGACGCAGGCTTCCTCCGTAAAATTAGACCCAGCTCGGCCCATCGTAAAGTGTTTTTAGACTCGTAAAGAAAGAATATAAAGCATGTTTGGGGTGGGAATGCCTCAGGGTGAAGTTTTAAATGGGATGTACTTGTTTATATGTTTTGTCTACAAGAAATAATTTTGTGACTTGATTTTCTTTGCATATTCACGGCTGTTTTGTTACTTATTAGTTGGCATTCTTTGAAGCCTCTTTACAAATTAAAATTCAGGGCGAATCAAACTTTGGCCAAATACCAATACCTCAATATGTTTTTGGCTCTATCGTGATACACAATACATATCTTGATATTTTGATTTCTCCTGTAAATCACCATATTTAATGTTCAATTCAACCTTTAAATAAATAAAATGACACCAGTATAATGATTCAAACAAATCAGATCTTTGAGTCAGATTTAGGAGATTTGCTGCCAAAATGGGAAAAATCAAAATAAGGTTAAGTTTAACAAAACTTTTATTTCAAAACACACCTTATATAGCTACATATTTTTAGTTCTAGTAAGTTATTTCATTCTAGCTGAACGTATCACATTCATAAAACTTGGTATTGAGAGTGAAAGAAACACAACTACGAAGAGAATTACATACAGACGTCTTAAAACATTTACCTGACAATTTATACTCGACAGTTGCAATATAGTCATTTTATACATCCCACATGCAACGACCCGCAATATAGCGAGTATATTCAATATACCCCCCAGCCCTAATTCACGGTCAACTACTCCAACATGAGCCAAACTTTTGCGCGATTGCTGACAAACGTATGACCGGCCTCCATCATTTTAAAGCGTTGTTTTGGTCAGACACAGCCATCCTATACTCTTATTGCGAGTAGTATTTCCTATAGTGCAATTGAAATTTTAGGTGTGATCATTTCTAGGTTCCCATTTTATATGTTTTGTAGAACATGAACAGTTACATTAATTACAGCATAACAACAATAACAACCCACTACCACTACAACTGGGACTGATTTTTGACCCTTTTAGTCTGAGTGTGAAGCGGTCCTCGTGGACGTGGCGATATCTGCAGTTTTATCAGAAATAGACTCAAAATCTTCTCTAAATGAAGAACAGAGAACGTCACTCAAAGCCTTTTTGATGGGAAACAATGTTTTTGCTCTTCATTGGTCGGGAGAAGAGCAAAATCAGACGAGTGAAATATCTCTGCAGTGGATATTTGAACTTTCTATCTGGTGTCAGGTTACAAATCTGCTACGTCACCGTGGCTTGATGTGGATTGGTCTGTGATGAGCACGTTGTCCAATCACCAGCTGCTACATTTTTTTACGTCCCGCCTCTGAAAGCACTCTCTAGCGCCCCTTACCCTGATGGACTAGTGAAATATCTCCATGACGGATTTATGAAACTGTCCGTCTGGATTGTCAGGTTAAATTTGTGGTACTTTAAACTAAGTTTTATTGCTGTTTTTGCCTCTTTTTTACCACTTGTATAGTTTCTTTTGTAAAGGTAGTTTTTGACAGTTTGTCTCTTTGGTTGAGTAACTCTGGTGTAGAACAGAAAACATCTACTGTAAAAAATGTAGCTGATATTTAGACACATTTCAGGTTATAGAAATATTGCACTGTCTGTGATTAGAATATTGTGATTTAATCTAATTTGCATTGAATTGACTCGTCACTGCTCCGGCATCCAGCAACATTAGGAAGCTTGCCTATACGATCCGGGGGGGTTCTGACTTTCTGAAGCTGGGACGCAGATTTGTCTTCCTAACTTCAACTCCTCGACTCTAAATGCTTCTGATTCTCTGTCGTAGAGCTCAGAGCGACTGTAAACAAACCTAAACCAATCACATAAGCCGAACAGGTCGTGTGTACAAACACTGGATTACAGAGAGTTCAGGATGCTGTTGCTGAGCTCCAGAGACGGTGGCGTTGCAGCTCGTTGTGTGTGAAGAATCAAAGGCCGCCATTGTTGGAATGAGAAGCAGATGTTAGTGAGGAATTCTCCTGACTGCAGCAGTTTTTAAGCTTCGAAGCGCTGCCTCCCTCTGCTCCCTCTCTCTCTCTTTCTCTGCGTATATATCCACCCTGCGTTCTTCCTTTGTCTCTTTGACACAAACTCTACCTGGAGCTATTCTTGAATCAACGTGGTGACACTTCCCTTCACTCCGTCGGCTCCTCCTTCTCCCAGCAGAGGAAGTTTTCTTTGGCCTCAGTTGGACGTAGAGACATGGAGGAGGGAGCGAGTGAAAGGAAGAGAGGTGTAGTTGTTACTGAGGCTCTTTCTTTCTTTCTTTCTAACCCAGAGCGGGATTTGGTGTCAGGCCTAAACTCTGAGGTTTGCCACGTTGACAGAGTCCATGTTGGAGGCCGAGGAAACTCTGCTGCTGGTGTTGCATCACACTTTGCAGGAAAAAGGGGGTCGAGAAGCAGCAGTAATTTCATTATCAAGCACTCAGCGTGTGTGTGTGTGTGTGTGTGTTCACGCTCCACGGTGTGTAACAGAATCCACCCTTTCATTTCACGCTGGACCTTCCCTTTCGTGTGAGGAGCAGACATGACATAACGGCGTTTCAATGCCATCAGTAATGACTTTACTCACTCAGACGTTTCTAACGCAGGCGTCCACTTTCCCCGCCGACGTCCAACAATGTGATTAACACGGGAAGGTTTTCAGTCAGGAATCATGTTTCTGTCTGAAAATATGACACCACTATTTCAGAGCCACTTCAGGGGCCGTTAACTTTCCTGCAGCCACATATTTCAACCTCAAACTGGTATTAAAAAGTCAAAACTCTAAAAAAAAAAAGTGAAGTTTGCTTCCTGTGATCTCCTGAGACAATATAAGTCTCTGTGAACATCAACAAGCCTTAATTATCACCAAATGGTCCAATTCATGTGAGAATACATTAAAATATCGAACAAGTGCTTCCTTTATTTTGCATCTTTGGTCGTAAAACTTCTCAGTAGTCACAGGTTTCACATTTTCTTTCCAACTTCTCACCTCATGCAACTTCTCTCTTGTATCGGTAAATTGCTATTTTGCACATTATAGTATATTTTTCACATTATAGTATTTGTATTCCATAGATTCTACTTCTACCACAACTTCTCACCTCAAACAACTTCTCTTATGTATTTTGTATTCTGTTTCTTTATCTATTGTCTCTTGTAAATTGTACATTATAGTATTTTTATTCTATATTTTCCATTTTTACTAATGTAGCCGGGAGTCCAACAAAAATGAGAATTGCCTATGAAAATGAAACTGAAACTTGAGTATGCGTTGTTGCATTCAGGAGAATCGGGAGAGGTTCAAACAGGCGGCAAAGCAAACTCAAATAAGCAACTACACTTAAAAAAAACACGGCGAAATACCATTCTCCGTCATTTTTTAATACAAAAACACACATGAGCAGGAGAGTTTTCTGAATGGGCTGTGAGAATGAGGAGTGAGAGGAGCACCAGGGGAGAGTGAGAGAAGCCAAACTACTCAGAGAATCACACACAGATGTTTTTAAACATTTATCTAAAGAATAAGAGTAAGAGTAAAAAACCTTCAGAAGGTTTAGTCTCCTTTTGGCTCTTTCCCGAAGTTTCTTATATCCCCGATAAAAACTACTCACGAACGGCAGCTGTCAACTATCGTAAAACGAAACTTATATCGCGGTTTTTAACGTCCAATAACTAATGAGAAACTAACTTCTCTGAAAAAAAAAACCACCTGAACACCATGCAGCCAGATGACATCATCATACTACCTTAGCCTAAGGATGAGAGAAACGTTTCTACGAGGTATCGTAATTTTTTAAAGTTTTCCCGGCTCATATCTGGAATACATGGGGAGGCGGGGCTTATGACCTATACTGCAGCCAGACACCAGGGGGCGGGGCTTATGACCTATACTGCAGCCAGACACCAGGGGGCGGGGCTTATGACCTATACTGCAGCCAGACACCAGGGGGCGGAGCATCTGCTGGAGGCTTCAGTTTGAGCCGAACGTCGTTACGTCCACTCATTATACAGTTTATGGTCCTTACAGTCGGGGTTCCTTTTAAATCAATGTAACTCTCCAACTATTTGGGCTAATAGGAAAATTCAAAAAGCTCTTTACAGAGAAAGAAAAAGAGCTTTTCAGTGATTTTCAGGGTATTTCAGTTCTGCATGTGAATCTACTTGCAATGACGCTTTAATCACAGGCAACAAATGACGCAAGCTGTTCAAATTACCATAACTTCTCTACTAATTGAGCAAGAAAAAAGATTCAAATGGTTTCTGAAATGAGAGAAGATGAGCTTTAATGGCCTGACCTCTGAATGTTTTAAAGACAGAATAATGGAAAAGGTGGCGGCTCCTCTACAATGTTGTTCTTTTGTCACTTAAAAATGGTCGCTGAGTGACATCCCTGCAGAGTTTTTTTTGCTTGTGTTGACTCAACATACTGTTGATTTTTCCATGAATATGTGAATGATGAAACATTAAAATCTGTCTCAAACTGGGGCTGAACAGCTTCTCCTCCTCCTCTTTCTTGTTTTCTCGCTCACACCTGTCTGCAGGTTTAAATCCAGACTCAGTCAGTCTGAGTCTGTGTTGTTTGTTTCTGCGTAGATCCCCTCAGCAGTCTGCCAAACTAAACAATTAAAGTGTTTTGTGCAGTCAGTGCGAGCTTACTGGAAGCTCTGCTGAAGTGAGGGATGATGGGATTGATCCAATTAGTTAGATCTCACTTCTAATTAACCGCTCAGCTGTTCTATAGTAACACCTGACATATGGTCCCAGCTCCATTTACACTTAATGTGTGTGTGTGTGGATGCAGCTGATGCTCACGTGTCTCCTCTTTCATCTGCATTTATATAAGTGAGTGTGTGTGTGTGTGTGTGTGTTTAAGGTCAGCAGCAGCAGTGAGTCGTTCTCCTGGTCAGTTTGCTGAGTTGCCGGTTGCTCGTCCAATGAGCAGCTTTAATGAGAGCTGATGCTGAACGTCAACAGTATGTGTATTTATGGCTGCGCGGCCCACAATGCTCTCTGTCTGCGCCGCAGCAAAGCCGAGTTACATGTGGACTGAAGGCAGAGAGGAGAGTCTGCAGCTTCGGTTTTATGTTTAATATTTCATTTTATAAAGTCGGTGAAAGTCTCAGACTTCTCCTGAATGAACCTTTCAAATGCTAATAGTGTCTCCCTGTGTGTGTGTGTGTGTGTGTGTGTGTGTGTGTGTGTGTGTGACCTGTTTTTCATGACAACAAGGCTTCAAGGTGTGAGACTTTCAACAGGAAGAAGTGATAATCTGAATTGATTGTTCTTTAACATTCTTTTGTCCTGTGTGAGACTTTTCACACTCACTGAAGCTCCCACGTCCTCAGGCTCAGGTCATGCTGTGTGTGTGTGTGTGAGTGTGTGTGTGTGTGTGACACCTCTCTGCTTTTTAGTGTTAGTATGAGCTTAGCTACAGGTCGAATGATTTACATGGGTCTGTTTTCGTTGGTTGTATTATAAATTACAGATTTGCTACAAGGAATGAGTCCTGATGTCTGAATATTCAGATAAATGTTTGACAGTAAAGATTGAAAAGTTTATGTGACGATAATCTTATTCAAAAACATGCACCTGGTTGTAATCTGATATAATCACCTGAACAGCGTCTGAAAACTGTTCAATCCTTGATTGACTTTCCAAATAACTCCAGAAAACATGAGTACAACAGTAACCTTCAGAACTGCTCTGCAAAAAGTGAAATCTAAGCAAGTCATTATGTCTTATTTTTAGTCAAATTTCTCTTACTATTCTTGATTTGAGCCACATTTACTAGACCAGGTCATAAAAATGTCTCATTTCAAGTTTTTTAAAGACAAAAATGAGGCATCAATTGCTTGTAACAAGTAAAAAAAAATCAGCCAATGGGATAAGATAAAAGATTCTTGTTTTAAGACATCTTTCTAATTTCAAGAAACATCCCGGGTGAATTCGTCTTATCCCATTGGCAGATTTTTTTTTTACTTGTTACAAGCAATTTACACCTCATTTATGTCTTTAAAAAACTTGAAATAAGACATTTTTATGACCTGGTCTGGTGAATGTGGCTCAAATCAAGAACAATAAGACAATTTTTACTACAAATAAAACAGAATGACTCGCTTAGATTTCAGTTTTTGCAGTGTGTAAGAAAAGACAGATTTTCTGCAGTGATTCCTTTTTAATACAGCACCTGGCAACAAATCTAGCAACAAATTCAGTAACAAATGTCATGACAAATTTTGGTGACAGTTCCAGCAACAAATGACAAACCATGTGAAAAATCTAGCAACAAATGACTAAGTGACAAATCTCGCTATAAATCTGGTCTCCCAAAGAAAATAATCTACGGACCAATGAAGCAACAAATTTTATGACCAATCTAGCAACTTATGAAAAATCGTGTAACAAATTTGTTGGCAATTACAGCAACAAATGACAAACTAAGTGACAAATCTAGCAACATGTGACACATTCAGCAGCAAGTCCAGCAACAAATCTAGTTACCGAAAAAATAATATTGACCAATCAAGCAGCAAATTCAGTGACAAATCTAGCAACAAATGACAAACTAAGTGACAAATCTAGCAACAAATGACAAACTAAGTGACAAATCTAGCAACAAATGACAAACTAAGTGACAAATCTAGCAACAAATTCAGCAACAAATGACAAACTAAGTGACAAATCTAGCAACAAATTCAGCAACAAATGACAAACTAAGTGACAAATCTAGCAACAAATTCAGCAACAAATGACAAACTAAGTGACAAACTAAGCAACAAATTCAGCAACAAATGACAAACTAAGTTACAAATCTAGCAACAAATTCAGCAACAATTCCAGCAACAAATGACTTAGTGACAAATCTAGCAACAATTCCAGCAACAAATGACAAACTAAGTGACAAATCTAGCAACAAATTCAGCAACATATGACAAACTAAGTGACAAATCTAGCAACAAATTCAGCAACAAATGACAAACTAAGTGACAAATCTAGCAACAAATTCAGCAACAAATGACTAAGTGACAAATCTAGCAACAAATTCAGCAACATATGACAAACTAAGTGACAAATCTAGCAACAATTCCAGCAACAAATGACAAACTAAGTGACAAATCTAGCAACAGTTCCAGCAACAAATGACTAAGTGACAAATCTAGCAACAAATTCAGCAACATATGACAAACTAAGTGACAAATCTAGCAACAATTCCAGCAACAAATGACAAACTAAGTGACAAATCTAGCAACAATTCCAGCAACAAATGACAAACTAAGTGACAAATCTTGCAACGAATGAAAAATCTAGAGATAAGTTTTGGTGAAAGTTTCAGCAACAAATTGCAAACCATGTAACAAATCTTGCAACAAATCTGGTTTCCCAAAGATAATAATCTACCGTCCAATCAAGCAACAAAGGTAGTGACAAATCTAGCAACCTATGAAAAATCATGTAACAAATTTGTTGACAATTCCAGCAACTAATGACAAATTAAGTGACAAATGTAGCAACATATTACAAATCTAGTAACAAATAACAAACGTAGTCACAAATGAAAAAATGCATCCAACCAATCCAGCAACAAACCGTCAACAATTTTAGTGACGAATCTATCAACAAATTGAATTATAAAGGTTGAAATTAATGACAAATCTGGCAAAAAATTATCAAATTTAGCAAGAATCTAGTGATAAATGATAAATGTGGATGTAATTTGGTAACTTCTGAGGAGTTGGTAACTCTGGTAATGATAAAAAATGTGATGTAAATGTTTTTTATTTCACAAATATAGAGTTTAAATGTTGGGAGGAGCAGTCTTTAGTTTATATCATTTGTCGCTTTTCATACGTTTTGTTCTCAAGATGTAAATTTATCATTTCTATTAGTTTTTTTTTGTTCTGATTGAGTTGACTTTCACATATTAAATGGATTTAACTCCAGATTTTTGTCCATTTTTCTGCAACTATTTCTCAAACACTGTTATAAAGAAGAGAAAACTTTATATTTCTACCGTTGACCTCTGCACAGATTCTTCTGTTAGAGAAACTGTTTAAACCACAGAGCAAACGTGAACATGTGAGGGAGTTTCTCTACAGCTGTTCATGTTGTTGCTGTGTTTTTAGCTGCAGTTTGTGTTTAAATCAGAGGATTGTTGAAGTGTGAGTCATTCAGTTTGGTGCAGCTCATGAGTTTCTCTGCAAACAGATGTTCAGATGTTTGTGGGGAGTCACCGACATTCCCCTCCTGTTACGTCACATTCAGCTTCTCTCTCTGTGATTGTTTTTCTCTTTCAGGGCTGAAAACTTTGATTATTTATTAAAGTTGCTCTTCTTCTCTGTTTCCTCCTCAGTGGCTGACGTGGGTCCACATGCTGGTCCCCGTTAAAGGAGCCGCTGTTTGGCCCGTCGAGCCCGAAGGAGCCGCCGCGCGTGAACTGGGCTGCAGCTGAAACCGACGCAGCAGCCGCTGGTTTGGCGTCGGCGCCTGCGGTGGAAGCAGGCGGAGAGTCCGATCTGAGCCACACGAAGATGAACAAACTGAGCTTCCACAACAACAAAACCATGCAGGACCGCCGCTGCGTCTGTGTTTTCTTACCCAACGACGACACGCTCAACGTCATCGTCAACGTGAGTACGACACCAACGCAACAACAGCGGAGAAACAGTCGAAGATGGTTAAAGGATTATGAACGATCAGCAAACAACAACATTCAGATTAGGGCTGAACGGTTTTAGAAAAAGATCTAATTGCGATTTTTCTGGCAGATATTGAGATCTCAATTCCTTCCATCATGAATTGAGTATTTCATCACATGTATTTCTTTATTCTATGAAACCTGTGTTATTTGAACACATCTTTAAACTATTAAAATATAACATGTTTTTTTGTGTTTTGGTTCCTCAAACCCCCAAAATGTCAGGTGGTGCAACCGTCCTGACAAGTATCCACAGTAATTAAACTCTAAAAATTGAATGTCAGTTNGGAGCCCAAATGACATTTGTGACCAAGTGGAAAAGTTTGTAGATTTCTCTGAAATACTGATAAAAAAGGTTTTTTCACTTCATTGGTGACTGGAACAATTTCCATGTCAGGTGGTACAACCAATGTAATAATGTGAAATGTTATTTTAACATCAAATTATTTATCTTATTCACAAATAAAAGAAATGAAACACACAAAATGAAAATGTATGAGTCACTACAGACACTTGAGAGATACTTGCCAATAATTTCACACAGAAAAAATAACAGGAACATATAAATATATTTTCATATATTTGGTTGCACCACCTGACATTTTTGGGTGCTCAAATTAAAAATACTAAAAAATAATGAACCTAAAAACTTTGAAATGTTGGTCAACTACTGAAATCTGTTAGAAAACTTAATTCTTCTCTCAGAAATATGTTTTTATCCATTTTCAAAAAACTTTTTAAAAATAAGTTTTTTGACCCTCTTTTTGTCATTGACCCGTAAATCAAGCTTTAGTGAAGTTTCCACAATGTCCGGCAGAGAATTACATCAAACCATCGAAACAAACAACATTATGTTTGTTTGAACCAGGGTAGAGTAGGTACTAAAAACTGGAGTCTGACGCGTAGTACCGCGCTAATGGAAACGCAACACAAACCGAGTAGAGGCGAGTAGAGTCAAGTAGAGTAGGGCCAAGACGGGTCAGTGGAAAAGGGCCATTAGAGAAGAAAAACTTGTCATGAGCTTGATTTCTGTCTGGGTGTTATTTATGTAGTTACTTTACTTTTTGTTTATCCGTAAACTGGCTGTAACTTGTTAAAAATCCTTCCTCACCAACTGTAACGCCCCTGAACTCAGCTGTTATTTGCGTCACCTGTCTGTCTCCTCACCTGACCTTCCTCCTCCTGAAGCTTTAAACTTTACTTTCAAGCTCAGAGTTAAGATCCAAAAACAAATTGTGCTGAGTGATTTCTGGCTGCCGTGAGGTGTTTTTATGAAACACTTATTTATGTTTTGCAGAAATCCCAGGAATGTTTTTAAGCTCATTGGAGATTATCTGGATCCTGTTTGTTTCTTTTATAACGACCTGATACGACATAAATCAGGGAGCAAACGTGAATATTTTTCTCTCTCTTCCACAGGTGAAGACTTTGTGCCAGGAGCTGCTGGTGCAGGTGTGTGACCTCCTGAGGCTGAAGGACTGTCACCTGTTTGGACTCAGCGTTATTCAGAGTAAGATTTCTGATCCTGAGGAAACAAAGATTCAGTGTTTCTCTCTTTGTTCCAGCTCTTTGAAGCTGATCTGCTGTTTGCTTTTCCACCTGTCAGCTGAACAAAGCAAACCTTTGTTTTTCTCTTTGCTAAGAAGCTAAACTTGCATCATGCCAGGGGCGAAGCTAGAAAAACATTTATGGGGGGGGGCAGAGAGGAGCAACAATAGTTCAGTGGTGAGAATCTGTCAGAAATCTATGTGCTGGATTAATTTAATATCAATGTGATTTTATTCTGAAAACCCAAAGAGAGGAAACTCTACCAAAGACCACAAAGTTGCTTCATAACCCAAACATTTATTTACAACACTCCACAAAGACATTTGGAGAATGGCAACATATATTTTTAACTGGCAGAAATTGGCTTGAGTTCATTATTAATCAAAATGAAAAACTGGCTTTGCACATACAAAGACATAAATGACAAATTTCAACTCACGCCCCTTAATTTTATTGGCGTGTCTGATAATTTTGACTTTTTGTCTCAGAATATTAACTATGATATCTCAAATTATTGATTTCTTTTCTGAAAATTTTTACTTTTCAACTCAAAATTTGATCATTTAAGCTCAAAATTTCAATTTTTGTCATATGATTTATCTCAAAATTTTGACTTCAAACTCAATATTTGATTATTTTAGTTCACATTTCCACTTTTGTTGTAGAATTTTGACTCTCAATCCCAAATCTTTGACTTTAAAAATTAAAATTATTTTTTTTTTTAGCTAAAGATTTCAACTTCTGCTGTACTCCTTTGATAATATGTCCAGAAATTTCTACTTTAAAACTTAAAATTGGATTATTTCAGCTCGCATTTTCAACTTTTGGTTTATAATTGTGACTATTTATCTCAAAGTGTTGACTTTTAAACTCAAAATTTGATTTTTTACTAAAAGAAATTCAACTCTATTTGTATTGAAATTTTGACTTTTAAACTCAAAATTTGATTTTTTTATTTTAAGCTCAAATAAAGTTGAAAACGGAGTATTAAACCAGATAAATCGAGTTTTAAAACTTGAAGAAGGGACTATTAAAGTTAAATAGTGTATCCGGTACTTAAGTAGTAAGTAGTAAAGATATTGACCTCACAATTCCGAAGTAAAATTTCTCCGCCAACGGTGGGAAACGGGGGGGCATCTAGGACCCCTGCATAAAAAGCTGCTTTAGAGAAACTGTTTCCAGGCAGCGACTCTCCTCTGACCAATAACTCGTCTGGGAAACGGGGATCGACCCTAAACGCCACATCTCTCACCCCCGTGTCACGGCGCTCTCCGTGTCCAAACGGCCTCCATTGTGTAACGAGGCTCCAGTTGTTTTTACGGTGACGGCGCGGTGAGGGGGCGTACGAGCTGAGGGGGGGGGTGAGTCACTGCGTCTGCACGGCGGCCCGGCAGACAGTCGGTGACAGTTTCAGGAGGACAGCTGGTGGCGAGATGAGCCAATGGCAGCGCGGCGGGTCAGTTGGGCCGGAGCCAAAGGGTCTGAT
Source organism: Thalassoma bifasciatum (assembly GCA_008086565.1). Taxonomy (NCBI): domain Eukaryota; kingdom Metazoa; phylum Chordata; class Actinopteri; order Labriformes; family Labridae; genus Thalassoma; species Thalassoma bifasciatum. The sequence continues at coordinate 8,433 of RPOG01003118.1, read as the reverse complement.
TGTGGGAAATTCCTGAAGTGCTTCACTGAACAGCATGAAATCCCCAAGGCAAACAGGGGCCACCCACTGTCCCCCCCCCNCCACCTGACATGGAAATTGTTCCAGTCACCAATGAAGTGAAAAAACCTTTTTTATCAGTATTTCAGAGAAATCTACAAACTTTTCCACTTGGTCACAAATGTCATTTGGGCTCCTCTGGCTGATGCAGTTTCCTGTTTCCTGTTTTATTCTCTTCACTTTAAAATAAAAGTCTAATGTTACGGTTGCACCACCCTGACATTTGACAAGGTGAAAATTACGGGACAAAAGTTTTTTACATTTCTCAACAGCTTTAAAATTCTTTTTATTTGCAAAGAATGTTTTATTTAAAAAGGTTCAAGCATAAAATAATGCCACTGTATTTTTAATTTCCATTTACAATAACTGACATTCAATTTTTAGAGTTTAATTACTGTGGATACTTGTCAGGACGGTTGCACCACCTGACATTTTGGGGGTTTGAGGAACCAAAACACAAAAAAACATGTTATATTTTAATAGTTTAAAGATGTGTTCAAATAACACAGGTTTCATAGAATAAAGAAATACATGTGATGAAATACTCAATTCATGATGGAAGGAAATATTGCACTCGGACACAAACAAAGGGACGTCACGTCATTGACCCTGGTGCATCTGTGGCTTTGTGTTTCACTTAAGTTCAGTTAAATTTTGTTTCTGCTGAAAAATAGCTACTACATTTATCAATTCTGTCCCACAGATAATTAACCAAGCTTAGTTACATTCAGCAAACAATTTTTTCATCTTCCCAAAAGCTCTCAAGAACGAAAAAGAAGGTTTGGGGTTCGAATCCTCTGAATCTTGAGGATAACAATCTGCTTTCTTTGCTGACTCTTCTAAAAGTTTGTGAATGAACAAATCTTCACCGTGTTTTTAGATGAATCTGATCAACAGATATCACAGAGGAGTTTTCAAATGAAATACTTTCACAGATCAAATACAAACAAAGTGAATTGTTGCCTCTAGGCAGCAGAGCTGGACTTTATGGTGGTGTCATAAAAAAAGAGACTCAGCTCCTGCTCTGAGAGTCTTTCATTGTACAGAAACTTCAGAGCAGATTAAGATGTGACAGTGTGGGGGTGAGGGAGGGAGGGAGGGAGGAGCAGAGAGAGGAGCAGGATCTGTCTGACGTGACGCTCTGAGGTCGACTTTGAACACACTGCTCTCTCTCTCTCTTTCACTCTGGAGGGATTTCTCTCTGCACCTAAACATCCACACACACACTGATGACACAAAAACCTGTTTCTCTTCTTCCTCTCTCACAGATAACGAACACATCTATATGGAGCTGGATCAAAAGCTCTCCAAATATTGCCCTAAAGAATGGAAAAGAGAAGCCAGTAAGGTAAGAAGAGGGTGAAGTGAGTTCAGTCAGTTTAAACTCTGATTGTGATTTTTCCAGGAGCTGAAATCCAGACTGGTTTGTTTTGTTTGTTTCCAGGGCATCGATCAGTTCGGGCCCCCGATGATCATCCACTTCAGAGCTCAGTATTACGTGGAGAACGGCAGATTAATCAGGTGAGCCAATCCTCTTTAAAACAGCCTCCTCTCACTTTGACCTTTGACCCCAGCGAGCCTGATTAACGTCTCCTCTGCCCCGCAGCGACCGAGCAGCCAGGTATTACTACTACTGGCACCTGAGGAAACAGGTGCTGCTGTCTCAGTGCATCCAGAGGGAGGAGGCCTACTTCCTGCTGGCCGCCTTCGCCCTGCAGGCCGACCTGGGAAACTTCAAACGAAACAAGCACTTTGGGAAATACTTTGAACCTGAGGCCTACTTCCCCCCGTGGGTGAGTGTGTGAAGGCGAATTTAGACAAGAGAAGAAGAAATAAAATGACTTTCTTTACACGTTACAGTCAAATAATCTGTTAAACNCCACCTGACATGGAAATTGTTCCAGTCACCAATGAAGTGAAAAAACCTTTTTTATCAGTATTTCAGAGAAATCTACAAACTTTTCCACTTGGTCACAAATGTCATTTGGGCTCCTCTGGCTGATGCAGTTTCCTGTTTCCTGTTTTATTCTCTTCACTTTAAAATAAAAGTCTAATGTTACGGTTGCACCACCCTGATATTTGACAAGGTGAAAATTACGGGACAAAAGTTTTTTACATTTCTCAACAGCTTTAAAATTCTTTTTATTTGCAAAGAATGTTTTATTTAAAAAGGTTCAAGCATAAAATAATGCCACTGTATTTTTAATTTCCATTTACAATAACTGACATTCAATTTTTAGAGTTTAATTACTGTCGATACTTGTCAGGACGGTTGCACCACCTGACATTTTGGGGGTTTGATGAACCAAAACACAAAAAAACATTTTATATTTTAATAGTTTAAAGATGTGTTCAAATAACACAGGTTTCATAGAATAAAGAAATACATGTGATGAAATACTCACTTTTATTTTGAAGTCATGTCCGTCCATCATGTATCTAAAGTTGAGTTAAATGTGAGTAAAGGTGTGAACACATCAGCTGGTAAATCTTTGTGTCTGCAGGTCTCATGACTCACAGTGAGTGTCCTCTTATAACATCAGTGACCTCAACACTTTTCAGCCAAAAATGACCCAGATTTACCTGCTGCACCCCTGACTCACAGCTGAAACACACAGGAGGTGTGTGAGGTGTCCTGGTGTGTGTGTGTGTGTGTGTGTGTGTGTGTGTGTGTGTGTGTGTGTCCCACTTCCATTAATCACTTTGTCCAAACTCTCAGAGACGACTCCTCGTCTGAGTGTTTGGGATGATGAGAAACTGGGGCGTTAAGTTTATTTCTGTCCCTGGAAGTAGCTCACACACACTCACACACACACACTCACTAAATGTCTTTTTTTATAATCTCCCGCTGACATGGCGATACTGGCCTCACTGCCCCCTCCCTCTAAGTTCACCCCGACAGCCCCACCCGTCTGATTGGCCCTCACTTCCTGTAATTAACCTCCTGCCTCCTTATCGCCTCTTTAACCAGCACGGACAGGAAATGACTCCGTGATGAAGCTCCTCTATCTCAGAAACTCAGTGAGTGTTTCCGCCGCGTGCCCCTCCAGGCTGACATCATTCGGCCCGCGGCGGCGGCAGCGACGTCAGCTTCATCACCTTTATTGGAAACCTGCGCTGCCAACGTGCCGTAATGAGTCTGAAAAACCAGAGGGCGGCCAAGTCTGACGTGTGTTTTTCTCTCTGCCCGCTCAGGTGATCGCAAAGCGAGGCCGCGAGTACATCCTGAGACACATCCCCAACATGCACAAGGACCAGTTCGCCCTCACGGCGTCAGAGGCTCATCTCAAATACATCAAAGAGTGCGCTCAGCTGGACGACGTCACCGTCCACTACTACAGACTCTACAAGGTGAGAGACAGAGAATTTAAAGACTCAAGTTATAAAACTGAGGAAGGTAAAATGGTTCTGTTGTGCTCTATAATATTGACTAATATTTGATCTTTTTTCTTCCACAGGACAAGAAGGAAGTGGAGGCGTCTCTAACGTTGGGACTGACTTTACGGGGAATCCAAATATTTCAGGTATTTAACTTTTCTTACTTAATTCTAAGGATGTGTTAAATTATAAACTTTACTGTTGGTTTCCTGATTGGAAGAATTTTATTTCTGTAAACAAGAGAAAAGAAAACCTTTGAAATCTAAGGCTACAACACCGAATCAATGTTAATACAAGAGCTAAAAGCTAAAACACAAGCTAAAGACGAAAAAACATGCTTAAGGTTAAAACATGGGCTAAAGGCTAAAACACAAGGCAACATCTAAAACAGCAGCTAAAGGCTAAAACAGGAGCTAAAGGTTAAAACAGGAGCTAAAGGCTAAAACAGGAGCTAAAAGCTAAAACACAAGGCAAAATCTAAAACAGCAGCTAAAGGCTAAAACAGGAGCTAAAGGCTAAAACAGGAGCTAAAGGTTAAAACAGGAGCTAAAGGCTAAAACAGGAGTTAAAGGTTGAAACAGGAGCTAAAGGTTGAAACAGGAGCTAAAGGCTAAAACAGGAGCTAAAGGCGAAAACAGGAGCTAAAGACTAAAATGCAAGGTAACCGCTAGAACAGAGGATAAAGGCTAAAACATGAAATAAAAGTAAAAACAAGAGTTAACTAAAAGAAGAGCTTACAGCTAAAACATTAGCTCAAGGCTTTAACACAGGTTAAAGCTAAAACAGGAGCTAAAGGCTAAAACAGGAGCTAAAGGCTAAAACAGGAGCTAAAGGCTAAAACAGGAGCTTAAGGTTAAAACAGGAGCTAAAGGCTAAAACATGAGCTAAAGGTTAAAACAGGAGCTTAATGCTAAAACAGGAGCTAAAAGTTCAAACAGGAGCTTAAGGTTAAAACAGGAGCTAAAGGTTAAAACAGGAGCTAAAGGTTAAAATAGGAGCTAAAGGCTAAAAACAGGAGCTAAAGACTAAAACAGGAGCTAAAGGTTAAAACAGGAGCTAAAGGCTAAAACATGAGCTAAAGGCTAAAACATGAGCTAAAGGCTAAAACATGAGCTACAGGCTAAATACAGGAGCTAAAGGCTAAAACATGAGCTAAAGGCTAAAACATGAGCTACAGGCTTAAAACAGGAGCTAAAGGCTAAAACAGGAGCTAAAGGTTAAAACAGGAGCTAAAGGCTGAAACAGGAGCTAAATGTGTTTGTGCTAATGTTGATTCCTGTCCACATGCAGCAGTTATTCTGCAGTGATCTGTTCAAACCTGAGAGTCTATCAATAAAATGAAGAGCCAGGTTACGTTTGCTCTGCTTGGTGAGGTTGGAGTTGGTAGATGAGACCTGGTAGGACACAACCAGGATTCACGAACGTGTTACAGACACGTATCAGAGCACCGAGCTGTGAGGAGCTAAGCTAAATGTATCCGGATACTAAATTAATCTGGTAAAAAGTCGTCTTGAATATTCCTGATTATTCTCCTCACGTGTGTCTCTGTTGCAGAACGTGGGCTCTGTGAGGCAGCTGTTGTACGATTTCCCGTGGACCAACGTGGGGAAACTGGTGTTTGTGGTGAGTCGGACGAAAAACACTCTCACCTTTAACAAACTCATCTCTCACACACTCTTCACTCCAGCTCCTCTCAGGTTGTGGAAATTTGTGACTTCTTTTCCTCCACTCTGCTGTTTTATCTCAGCCTGCAAGTCCTCTGGAACTAATCAGGGCTTTGGGAGGACTTTTCCCGCACACACACGGAGACAGACAGTGTAAACATATTCTCCTGAAATCAGCTGCAGTATTTTCTCTCACATGAAACACTCTTGATTTATTCCCTCTATCAGTTTGAGACCCTGTTTAATCTTCTGATCTGAGTCAGCCGTCGTAGCGCTGAGTGCAGCAGTTGGTAAATTTGCTTCTACTGGGTTTGTGTTATCTGAGGAGGAGGAGGAGGAGGAGGAAGGAGAAGCTCTATATTTCTGTTTCACTGCGACAGCTTCACGTTTCGCTCCAGTCGACGATTAATCTCCACTGAGGAGGTCGTTACTGCTTCTCACTGCACTCAAATGAGCCACTTTAGGATCTAAATTTAGCTTCTTCTTCTGTATTTTTATTCACTTTCAGGCTCTTTAAAAACAGGATATTAACCCATTACACCCCACATAATTCTGGCCTATAAACCATACGATGTGTCAAAGCTTCTAACTGAAGAACCGTAAAGTCAAAATTCATCAGTGACACTTAATTTGAAAGATTAAAGTCTCTAGTTTCAGAAAGTGTCATGTTTTTATATGTGGCTAAAGTCCACATCAGGATAAATGCAGCTGAAACACTTTTTTTGTCTTTGTTTTATTATCATTTTTGAAAATTAATAGCTTTAAGACGCTTCATATCAGACATAAAACATCCACCGCATCTGTCAAGATTTTGGAGTAATTAAAGGAAAAAAGGGGATTCAGTTCAACTTTGTAATTTTAAGGTTCAAGTATTGAAGTTTAATCCTTTTAAATGTGTAACTGTTCCTTTAAGAGCACCTTTAATGAGCATGCGCAGTCACCCACTTTATAACTTTCACCTGCGAGAGGAGCACACAGCCCATCAATAAGTGGAAATACAAGATAATTAAAATAGTTCGTTTGCTGTGTTTTAGGTTTATGACCTGGGGTCTTTATCCAATAAACAAATCAAAGACTATCACGAGTCACTTCTTCGTGTGCTGCCTCTCAAGCCTTTTCAGAGGGCGGAAAAATTCAAAAATCCGAACAGCATCACTTCTACACCTTCTCATCTACATCTGGGTGAAATTTGAGCTTTTTAGGTAAAACTTTGTAGGAGTTTAAAGAGTTTTTAGTCTCAGGTGACCAGTTGAATTCACTGTCCATGCTCTCGTCAGAAGACTCAGTGCAAACAAAACCAGCTTTATCAGTGCTCAGTGTCCTCTTTTAAGTCAACTTTGCTCTCTTTGTGGAAAAGTTCAACAAAAATCATGAAATTGTAGTTCACAGTCACTGATTGTACCTCTTCTGTTGCAAACATGAATGTGAAAGCAGATGCATGGCAATAAGTAGGTCTCGCCAAAGATCTAAATGGCTACAGCAGGTGATTGGTTACTATACAAGTGATTAACAAGTCTGTTCTCCTATAAACAAACCCTTGAATAGAGCGATAAGCAAGGTCACTGTGCGCTGCTGGTTAGTCAAGCAGGGAGTGCTTGTTGTCTATCACAAGCTGTCCTGGGATGAAAACTCAATAGAAAAAAAATAGTCACTTTTGACTTGTAGCCAGAAATCTAAGGAAATAAAATACCCCAAGTTTTGTCAGATTGACATTGAGGAGGAAATGCTCTAAGACTGTGAAGCTGCTGTTATTGATGAGAACGGACACGACAGACAGACAAACAACGGACTTTACAGGAGAAATTTCACCACTTGGAATAATTTGATGAAACAACACTTTTGATATGTTTGAACTCTGGATTCCTCTGGTGGAAAGGAGAGTGAATATTCAGGGTACGGGCGTCAGGATGTGACGTCATGACCCCAAACAGGAAGGACGTCTGAGCGATTCTTTCACTAATTACATTTTGTTGGTGAAGAAAACTGTAAAACAAACTTNTTACAGGAGAAATTTAAACACTTGGAATAATTTGATGAAACAACACTTTTGATATGTTTGAACTCTGGATTCCTCTGGTGGAAAGGAGAGTGAATATTCAGGGTACGGGCGTCAGGATGTGACGTCATGACCCCAAACAGGAAGGACGTCTGAGCGATTCTTTCACTAATTACATTTTGTTGGTGAAGAAAACTGTAAAACAAACTTAGCGGCTGAAATGTGAAGAATCTAAGCTTCCAGTGTTTCACGAAGGCGTTACTGTTTATACTTTGATGACGTCAAAAACGGCGAACAGATTCCTGAGGAGCCAGTGGGACGAAAGAGGTTAAACACTGAATTTGTTTCATCGTCTAAAAAGGTTTGAAGTTTTTGCTCCGTCACATCTGCAGAAAAGTTCACGTTGAACATCCTGTTTTCCTCCCTCTTCTTTTTTTTCTGGTTGTTTTTCTTTGCGCTGAGCAGCATCACCGTGGCGTGGCGTGGCGTGGCGTGGCGTGGCTGCTGTGGTTTCTCTGTGGACGTGAAGGGCCCCTCGTGGCCCCGTCCCACCCTTCTCCTGAATAACAGGCTTTCTCCTCCACCGCGCCCTCCGCTCACGTCATCCAGCGCCCGCTGCCACCGCGGCTCCAGCTTCAGCCAGAGCGCCGAGCGAGAGGGCGGAGGGGCGCGCGGGTCGATAAACACCAGATGTTGCAAAGGTTTCTGGGGGATTTTTTTCGTTGAGGATATTGGCGGCGCAGCATCTATGAATCAAGTTTGAAGGGAGTGGTGGGGCTCGTTTTTCTGATGCAACAAGTGAAGGGAAGTTGCATTTTCTGAGCTGATGTCATCCCCTCGTGTCCTGCGGCGTTGGAGCGGCGACTGCCCGGTTACTTGGCAGGTTTCGGTCTCACTGAGGGATTTTTGGATGGAACCAGCCCCTGAGTGATGCTTTTTCAAAGTGGGTGGCCTCTTTGGGAGGAATTTCTGGAAAGAGGAGAAAGCTGAGCAGCTGTCTTCAGCAGAAAGTGCTTTTTCACGTGTGCAGCATGAAACAAGGAGAGCGGCCTCTAAAAACCTCTGAGTAACTGAAACCGAGCAACTTAAGAACGAAGGAAATCGATAAAAAGAGGGTCTAAAAACTTCTTTTCATTATATTTTAGTATTTTTAATTTGAGCACCCAAAAATGTCAGGTGGCGCAACCAAATATATGAAAATATATTTATATGTTCCTGTTATTTTTTCTGTGTGAAATTATTGGCAAGTATCTCTCAAGTGTCTGTAGTGACTCAAACATTTTCATTTTGTGTGTTTCATTTCTTTTATTTGTGAATAAGATAAATAATTTGATGTTA
>RPOG01003117.1:0-71879 GCA_008086565.1 Thalassoma bifasciatum | reverse complement strand
CCTCAGCTGGGAAAAGAGAAAAAATCACAAGGAATGAAAGTCACCAGAAAGGAGCAAAATAGGCCCTGGATTGAAACAGATGTCCTCACAGAGGGTTATACTTACATCTGAAGGCAAATGAGGCTACGAAGCTGTGATGTATTGCTTTATTTGGATCTTCATTTGAGGAGAACAGTTGTAAAAATAACTCTGCAACATTGCTGTCAGAGAAGTGGCCAGCACACCAGCAAAGCTTAAGTAAACAGTCACACGCAAACACGGATTCAGCCATTCTTCTCTCCTCTATCTATCTATCACACCAAATTACCATCTCTCGCTCACACACCGAAATCCTCTCCAAAGCATCACCTCTACTTCAGAGAGATGGAGAGCAGAGAAAGAGAGCTGGAAGTAGATGGATGATGATTATTCAGGCGCACTCTCTCTTCTCTTTCTCCTCTCTCCATTGATCCCGTCCCATCAGAGCGGCTATAAATATTAATGCGAGGGCTTTGTTTTAGCAACCTGTGTGAAGATCAGAGCGCAGAACAATAGAAGTATCTGGACATGTTTTTTTTTTTTTCTTTTTTTTTTTTTCACAGACAGAAAGGCAACCTGCAGAGTGTCCTTGGGGGAGGGGAGCCTGGGGGGGAGAGCCCAGCCTTCAGCCCAGTGCCTGAGGCTCAGTGCTTTCCAGTCAAGGACAGCTCAAGGGGAACTGCTAATGTGGGAGACCAGAGTCAAAATGAGCCTTTCACAGACTGATTTTCTGTGTGTGAAATCATGGACAAACATACATAACCCTGTTTAGGAGATATAAAACAATGATGCAGTTGGGTCACATGTTCAGGTATGAGGCAGCTGAAAGACTCAGTTCAATAAAACCACAAAGATAGAAATTGTACCTCATTTTTTATTTGTTTTGCAAGAAATTTTGCAGGACTGTCTCTCTTCTTTTCAAAGTGAGGACTTCAGTGTCTCTGCTACATGAAGCTTAAGCTGCTTAAAGACCAGAAACACACAAAAACAAAAAACTGCAGTCCTGGCTTTGTCCTACTGTGGCATCATTTGTCCCCCAGATGATGAACATGAGGTCTACTGTTTGAATAATCTGGACCAAAATCTCTGTGTACCCAGGGCAGTGTGTGTCGGATGATGTCTTGGCCAGGCCCCAGTTGCCAGGCAACTAGTGGAGCTAAGGGAAGTTGTTTCTGTCAGCCAAGAAATCTTTCAACACATAGCCACCTGTGAAATAATGGTTATCATTATGATACTGTTGAGATTTATAGATTTAACAAGTGTGATGACCAGTGTTTTCACCCTTGATGCTAAACCAGCTCATATGGTAGTTTTTGTTAAATGCCAATAAATCACAAAGTGTGTCTTTATAGATTTATTGTTACTACTGTTATATGTTTTAAAAATGTATATCTTTTTTCCATTTAGAAATCTTATGGTGTTGCTAAGACCATGTAATTAAGTTGATAATGTTTATTTGTTGGGGGTTTTTTTTGCAAAACAGGTAGGCAAATTAAGCATAAGCTTCACCCTACACCCTTTCAGTTAGCTTCAACCATTATGTCATATTTGAATCTATCATGTATTTGTAGTGGGTGGTCTTTATATGCTAATTGAACAAACTGAAATTGAATTGAATTGAATTTATATGAAAGGTTATCATTATCAGTAGTATGTAATGTCATCTAAAAGCTAAAAGGTTGTATTTCCTGTACTGGTTTGAAAAAATATGTATATGTTTTTCTACACACCGAAATCAGCACATTAAAATGTCCTTTAACAACTTTAATCTGGACTATGTAGCATACACACCAAGCAGAACCACTGGTCAGAAATTTTTTTTTAAAAACTGCAGTTCATCAAGTGTCCACTAGAGGCTGGCTGCAGAAACAACAGAAACCACACACACACCCATTCATAAAAGTCAGTCTTCACAGTTAGAATGAATATTTTTTACAGCATGGTTAAAAAAAATGGTACTTGTCTCATCAGCTTGTTTCTCTTTGAGCACCCACTGCACAGTTATTGATCTTTTTTACAACTTCCTATTTCCTAAATTATTTAATGTGCAAGTTTCGCCTAGCTGGGGGCACGGCAGACTTGACCAACAAACTGCTTGGAAAAAATCAGAATCAGCATCAGAATCAACTTTAATTGCCAGGTATGCTTGAACATACTAGGAATTTGTTGTGGTATACTGTGCTCTCCTGTACAAGGTAGTGGTAAGGCATGAAAGGTAAATAGTAATAATAAAAATTTGCATGAAGAGTATTATCAACAACTATAAACACAAGAATAGCAAATAGATAAGACAAATATTTACAGGCTAAAAATATGATAATAGTGCAGTGGTGAGTGGTGCAAGGATGCAGGTATTAAATGAGGTAGTTAAACAAATTGCAAAGTGGTTTAAATAAAACAATAAATAACACAGAAAAATGTACATTCTGCTGTTACATTAAATATCTATGTGTTTAATCACAGTACTGTTCCGGGTTCAGGTTCTGAAAAGCAGAGAAGAGCAGAAAGCAGAAAAAGCAGAGTAAAGAGGGGGCACCTTAAAGAAGCTTAAAGCCAATCTCATACTAACTTGGTCAATGTTTCAATGAGTCTGCCTTTCCAGTATGTTGTTAGCCAATGATAGACTTCAAAACTAGCTTCAGAGACAAATCTATGGTGACACAGAGACTGTGTAAAAGTATGGTGCATTATCTGTCTCTACTTTCTTGCTAATACTGGCACACGTTGTTGTGTTGTAAATATTTAAGTGATGTTAAAAAAATCTGAAAAGGCACCTCTGCAAAAAAAAAAAAAAAAACCACCATCATGGCTAGATATCACCCAGAGTGCTAAAAAATGTGTTTTTAATTCCTTTGGATGAGTCCAGTTCTTCTATGAGAATTTTTGTTACTGTTTGTAAGCACAACATCCAAACTGGGCTCCTCCTCCTGGGCTGTGATTGAGTAGATCCCCATAAAAGTTGACATTTTACTTTTAGGAAAATCCTGCACACCCTACCTTTAAATAAAAGAAAATCATACAGAGGGGAAATGGGTCAAATGTGCGCTGAAATGATTCGACCATCACTTTATGGTGACTGTGTTTCATGTTTGTGTGTCATGTTTGAGCTCCATTTCCTGACCTGACTGATAGCGTAAGCGCGCAAGGTCACGGCGCTCCCCCACTTAAACGTTTTAATGTTGTACTCGACGTCGTTGAGTCCACACACTAGAGTCTTCCCTCGTGTGCTGCAGACAGTGATGGAGCGCTCTGCCTGCTGAGGCTGCAGAAATAAACGCAGGACAATGGTGTGACTGAGGACGAAGAGAGATAGAGCGCTGATGGCAGATTGGCTCCCTCTGGTTAATGGGAGTTTATGATTTACAGCAGATGTTGGCTAACTCCCGTTCAATCTAGAAACAATACGTGTGACATGGGAGCCATTTCTAGAAGGGAATGAATCGATGATATGGAATGGTGTGGATTTTATGAGAAGTTGCGCCGTGGGAGTATGACTGATGTAAGCCGTCTGAGCAGAGCGGCTGCCACTGTGACGTGCTGAGGCAAAGTGATGCCGTGTTGGATACAGACACAGTTTGTGGTTCCCATGTATTACCATCACATTGAAGATACAGAGATACATATGTGAAGAAAGGGAGGTCAAACTTTGAACCTCAATGTTTTTTTTGTTTTTTTTTGCTTTGTGCAAAACCGACAAAAAATAAAGATTTGAAACAGTCAGATCTGAACTTTGGGTTTCTAAAACTCTGCGATCTTTAACCTCTTACACTCCACTGGAGGATTCGCAACCTGTTTGCTATTCTTCTGACATCATTAAAATATAAACAGTAACGCCCATAGACTGTTTAATAAGTGGACGTAACGACATTCGGCTCAAACTGAAGCCTCCAGCAGATGCCCCGCCCCCTGGTGTCTGGCTGCAGTATGGGTCATAAGCCCCGCCTCCCCATGTATTCCAGATATGAGCCGGGAAAACTTAAAAAAATTACGATACCTCGTAGAAACGTTTCTCTCATCCTTACGCTAAAGTGGTATGATGATGTAATTTGGCTGCATTGTGTTCAGGTGTTTTTTTTTTAGTTTCTCATTAGTTATTGGACGTTAAAAACCGTGATATAAGTTTCCTTTTACGATAGTTGACAGCTGCCGTTCGTGAGTAGTTTTTATCGGGGATATAAGAAACTTCGGGAAATAGAGCCAAAAGGAGACTAAACCATCTGAAGAAGAAGAAATAAATATTTTTATTTCTCCTTTTTACTCTGCTCCACCGGAAATTCTCTACTGCGCAGACTCTGGCTGCACAATGGCAGCTAGAGAAACGGGGTTTTTTGGCTTCAAAATCGTAGAACGTTGACAGGCGGAGCCACACTGTCCATTCTATATACGGTCTATGGTAACACTTTCGTCAAACATTAGAATACTAGAAAGCTTCATATTTCAACATCTTACTAGACCGAGAATCACCAATAGCTTGTGTAAAAGCACCCCGAAAGTTTTTTTTATTAGCTATCGGGCCTGTCACTCACATGTACAGCAACTAAAAGCCTTAACCTTCACAGGAAACTTACTGTAGCTAGATAGACTGCCAAATATCATTTTTGTTTTTGTTTTTTTTTCGCCACATGTAATCATTTATATTCATGTGAGCAACAGAAGAGGTAAAATCCGTGACTGGGAGCCAAAATTTCATGATTTTTGGTGAACCTTTTAATATAGGGAACAAAGTTAACCACAAAGAGGACACTGAGCATTGATACAGCTGGTTTTATTTGCGCGAAGTCGTCACACTAGACAAGTGGAAGACAAGAATGCTTCTGCTATATTTGCTCACCTGAGACTAAAAACTCTCTAACTCCAACAAGGTTTTACCTAGAAAGCTCAAATTTCACCCAGATGTAGATGAAAAGGTGTAGAAGTGATGTGGTGGATGTTTTATGTCTGACATGAAGCATCTTGAAGTTAAAGATGAAAAAATGTTTTAAAAAAGAATAGGGAAAAAAAGTGTTTTAGTTACATTTATCCTGATGTGGACTTTAGCCATATATAAAAACATGATATTTTCTGAAACTAGAGACTTTAATTTTTCAGATTAGGTGTCACTGATGAATTTTGACCTATGGCTCTTCAGTTAAAAGCCTTACAAACATAGCGTGGTATAAATACCAGACAGATTCCTCAAGACTTTTCAAACATCTGCAATGGAAAAGAAATAATTTGTAAGCTGCAAAATAGATGGATTTTTGACTCCAATAGTGACTAAAATGTCCCTTTACTTTTTATAAAACAGCACAGTAGTTATCATATCTTCTTCTTTATCTCTCTTATGGTATGAAAAATGATTAAAGTAGGGGCAATAATGAAGAAACTGCTCATCTAGCCGGTGTGGTAATATAGACTAAGGGACTTATTATGATCTCAAGTTATCATTGATCTGTCACTTGAAAGAGTAAATTTGTGATTTTCAACACGATTGCTTCTGAAGTAAATACGCAGTCATCGAGTGAATATTGACTTCAAGTTCAAAAGCAGAAGAAGTGAGGCAACAAAAGATTCCTGTGGTGTATTTGATGGATTCTGCTGCATATATTCACAAGAAAATTAGTTTTTTTTATGTTTATCAGCAGGACTTGTAAGATGAAAAGTGATTTATTCGCATTGTCAAATGAAATGCACAGACATTGATTTACCAGGAAACAAAAAGAGGTGTGTGTCAAAACCAGTGGGGAGAGGTAATCAGGCTTCATTTCATTTAAGTTATTAGAGAATGTGAGCCTTGATTCAATTGCAAAATGAGTAACAGTAGGAGTTCTGTAGATGGAAAATCTGGATGATCATTTGAGAATGTTGAGGCATGCAGGGAGAGCTACTAAAGTGGCATCTTGTTTCATATATGAGCAAATGAGAAGTTCTTATTTAAGATGTGCAAATCACCAGAATGCAGAGGAATTCATCCACACGTTCTCCCTGATTGTTGAATTGTTGGGTGAGAAAAAAGAATCACAGTCAACCAGAAACCAGGAACACAGCGGCGCTTGTACACTTGACTGGTTTGACTACGCATGGCTTTTTCTCCGATTCCTCTTAAAGCCCTATCGAGGGAGCCAGCAAGGTGTGCGCTCGCATTTCATTTGTCACGAGCCACTTGGGTGTCTCCGGTATGACCTGTAAACAGGTTTCTCTGCATCCCAGCCAGCGGTCGCCTGTCTGCAACAGCGCCGAGCCAAGCGTCACCCGTGTCACGCTCCGATAGCTCAATTTAAATGGAAATTGGATGAACTGCTTGGAAGTGATCCAGCCATCCAGAACAATTAACCCATATTACTGGGAGGCCTTCGAGGAGTAATTTGACTTTGAATGGGAAAGGGTAGAAAGCCTGTGGTCTCTAATACAAGCAGGAAACAAAATGGCTTTAATCCAGAAAAAGAGGCAAGATGCTGCTTGTAGTAACAGACGTTTAGGGTCCAACAATGGCTCTAAATCCTTGTTATACCTTAAACATGCTACTTATAGCAATCGGTTATTAAAGTAAAAGCACCTCGAAAACAGGATTTAAATGAATTGTGGTGATTATTTCACTCAAACAGTTTCATTCAGAGAGAGTAAAACTTGTGGCCGAGGGGTTTATTATAACTGCTGCACTACATAAACGTGAGCAAACATCTTTATCTACAGAGGTTTAGTTAATGGGCTGTTTTCAGATGAAATTTTCAACCTGGGTGCAAAGCGATCCATGGAGAAAGGTAAAGCAAGGTTATGCATGTTTTTCAAAATGGTAAACAATTTGATTTAAGACCAAAAAGCAACAAAATTAGCAGCTGGGCGGCTCAATAACCCTGTACTCTGTTTTGTGATATTTTTTTAAGGATGGGCAGGAGGCTAGTCTGTCTTTTCTGACAGTACTTTTAGGACGACGTTTCACGACTTTTTACCCTAAAACGCAGGAAAACGCAATGAAAAAAACCTGGGGGACTTGAAACGCTGTAGTACACATGTCAGGCCTGAAGATGGCGATATAACTTTGCTCCACAGAGCCTGGACAGCCAGTCTGCACCATGAAGCGAACACAGCTTGTGACACCTGCGTGAGTCACCTATGTACAGCAGGCTCTCATGTCCACTGTGTGCCCTCCTCATTCACAGTTACAAGGTTTGATAAGGAATTAAGTTCCTTCCTTTTCTTCTTCTTGAAATGTGCAGTTGTGGTGAGACAGTGTTGGCTACTCATTGTTGCAAGTGAGCTTAAGTCCATATTAAGTAATCTCAAAACGCTAAGTATTTTGCATTTTTCACCATGAAAGTAACTATTACTACCTAAATGCAAATAAGTGCATATTGTGGATAACCTAGCAAAGTTGGATTTTACAGCGTATTAGAATTAGAACTTGATATATCTTAACAGAGGAGTATTATTTGTGAAATCCTTCAAACACTAATTTGTATGAATGAAGCTAAATGTGGCTTGTTGTTGCAATAATATATGATCATCTTTATAACAAAAGTTGTAATTTGGTCTATTTAGTGTGAATTTTTCAAAATCATCTGCTTTTAACACCTTTGTGAGTCACGCATGTACGATAGGCTCTCATGTCCACTGTGTGCCCTCCCCGCTCACAGTTTCAAGCATTAATAAGAAATAAAGTTCCTTCTTCTTCTCTAAATGTGCAGTGGTGGTGAGATTGTGTTGGCTACTTATTGTTGCAAGTGAGCTTAACCCCATATTAAGTAATCTTCATTCAAAACGCTGAGTAACTATTACTACTTAAATGCAAATAAGAAGTGCATATTGTGGAAATGCAAAGTTGGATTTTACAGTGTATTAGAATTAGAACTTGATGTATCTTAAATCCACAGAAGATTATTATTTGTGATATCTATTAAACACTAGCCTGTATAAATAACGCTAAACATGGCTTATTGTTACGACAATGCTTGGGCATATTTATGACATAGGTTGTACAGCAGGCTCTCATGTCCACTGTGTGCCCTCCTCACTCATGGTTACAAGGTGTGATAAGGAATTATGTTTCTTCTTCTTCTTTTGGTGGTTATTATTGTTGCAAGTGAGCTTAACTCCATATTAAGTCATCTTCACTGAAAAGGCTGAGTACCTCGTTTTTCACCATGGAGGTATCTGTTACTACTTACATGCAAGTAAGAAGTACATAGTGTGGATAATGTAATAATGTTTATTTCAGAATGTGAGTCAGGGTAGCTATTTGATTTTAGATGAATCAGATCTTGATGTATCTTAAATCCACAGAGGATATTATTTGTTAAATCTATGAAACACCAACTTGTATAGATGGCGCTAAACGTGGCTCATTGTTGCCAAAATGCTCGGGCATCTTTATGACACAGGTTATAATCAGGTCTATTTAGTCTGATTATTTCAGAATCATATGGTTCATCACACTGATTTTAGAAAGCATAGCTTCTTCACAGCATAAACATTGGAGAAGAACCTCACTAGAAGGGCAAACTAATTTTTACACAGAGCACACAGCTGTCGTCGTCCCAAAAAAATGAGTATTCATAGTTTGAGATTACCTCGCCCCTCCTGTGGTGTTGACAAAAGAGTGTTAGATGAAAGGCAAAAAAGAGGGAGGGGAAAGAAAGGGAAAAGCAGTCAAAATCACGGTACTCTGTATGCAGGAGACTCGGGCGTGTTGGACTTTTGAGTCGGTGAGGTAATGGGTGAAATTGTGTCTGCTGCACAGCTTATAAATCGCAGCGCTGGCAGTATTTATCTACGTCTCAGACAATCCTGCTGGGAGATGGGGACGGTGAAATGAGAATCAACAGCCTGCTTCTCCTCCCCTCGTTTTGCCCGTCAGGTCATTTCAACCCTCTACTTGAAGGCAACATGTGAGGAGAAACTGATAAATATAAAGCAAGTTGAGAGCTGCCCACCGCTGCCCTCTGCGTTTTACCACAATCGCTGAGGTCATTTTAATGTATTTTGTCCCAACCTGAGGGGAACTCAACGAGGCAGCAACCCTGGATGATTTCTTTTTTTTGCAAAGATATTCTGTGATGAAGTATTTATTCCTCTTTTAAAGCACTCCCTGTCCAATACTACAACATCAGAGGCCATCAAATCTAATCCTCTGTCGCAATTCCCCTCAAACTTTGCATATTTCATCTCCCAGATGAGGGCTTTTTACACTCCGGTGAAGGCAGCTGTGCTCCGTGATAAAAGATGAGCTATTTCTAGTTGCCCCTCCTCGATGAATGCCCTTTGGCTTTGTCTCCCACAGTCACACCTTGTTACCACATCTCTGAAGGATAGAATAGAAGGGACAGACGTGGGTATAAGGGAAAGGATGGATAGAGAAAGAGGACGGGAACAACAGGGAGGTAACAATAGCCTGCAATTTCAGGCTTCATTGTAATTCCACTCTCATCACGGTCCCGAGTGACAAGCGCCGAGCCGCCCAGGATTCTAATCATTCCTGTTGTCAGATCGGTACCCCAAGTGAGATTGAGTTGATTGCTTGAACAAATTTGCAAAGTAACGATGCAATTTGCTGGAGGATGCCTTGGGAGGGTTTGGGCCGTTAGATTGGTGGGGTCTGTGCAGAGACTCACAGGAGACTAAGCTGGGGAGCTGTTGTCTTCTTCCAGGGACTTCTCTGCAAGTAAATTAATCTCCGTGTTAACCATTACACCTGTACGACCATTCGGAGTTTTGTCTGTGCCTTGACTTCCTGTGGCTGAAGCAACATGGCAGGGGTACGAGTTAAATGGGGGTTTTTTGTGTGTTTTTGAGAAAAATATGGTTGAATGAAGACCAGAGAAGCAACAAAATGTTTTCTTTACTGTCCAATTTGGTGACACTTTACTTGACAGGTTTGCAAATCTCATCATAGTATGGTAATAATCAGACAAACTTGTATTGTATTTTTTGATGATTGGTTGAAAATTTGCACATAACGTCTTTAAAACAATGTCCAAATTTAATCATAAGCAAGTCACAATTGGTGAATAACTATTTTTTTCAATTTTTTGAAACATCTTCCAAATTTCATGGTAAGTAAGTGACAGGTAATGAATAATCTATTTTAGATCTACTCATAGTTCAACACAAAATGCATGGGGAATTATCCCAGCATTGCCATGTCATTATATTCTATTTCCAGAGAAGCAGGTGACAAATGGCTGCCAATTACTTGAGTAATTTTTGCGTAATGTGAAGTCAGGGCCATAGTTTCCTGGAATAATGATAACCTTGGAAATCTTGGAAAATAAATTCTACAATTCTATAATTTCATTTAGCAGATGCCTTTGTCCAAAGTGACAAACAACACAAGCAAGAATGAAGACTGGAGGGAAAAAAAAACCTTCACAAGTGCGATAAAGTACAAGTTGATTGGTTGCAGGTGCCACCATCTAGTGCAAAAAGAAGTGTTCTTAATTTCTTTGATTTTTTTTTTTTAATGTATTCAATTTGTTGTTCATGTACAAAGTTCTTGAGCATCGAGTTTCTTTGCTTCAGCCTCACAGCAAGAGAGTCACCGGTTCGATTCCCCATTCCACCAATCCAGGGTGTACCCCGCCTCTCGCCCAATGACAGCTGGGATAGGCTCCAGCCACCCGCGACCCTGACTAGCAGGATAGACGGTTAAGAAAATGGATGAGTGGATGCCAGCATAGAAGACTTCAGTTGTGATATTCAATGTTCATCACTTTGAAATTTGGAGAATATATCAAAGAAATTGGAAAAACCAGTTAGGTTCCATCATTAAGAAGTTACATCTTTATTTTCGCCAATTAACCCTGTGGTGCATAGTGGTCACTACAGTGGACACCTATCTAAAAGTTATTTACTCCTAAATTCAATGGTTCATGTGGTGGAAAGTCATATTAGCTTGTGTCAGGATATTTTTATTCTACTTAAGGCCTGACAAAAATGTTTCCAATTTTTTTTCCAAACATATATATATTTTAAAAAAATGTTATAGACAAACATTTGAGGGTGAAAAAGCTTATAAATTATAAATTATTCAGAGGTAAAATGGATAATGTTTTTCAAAACATTAAAAAAGATTATTCATAAAATTACCAAAAAATAAATAAATAAAGATAAAAAGTCAAACAAAATAATAAGGCATATTTATAATAGGTTCACACTGTTTTATGTTGAATGCTCAAATAAAAACACTCAAGGGAAAAATCCCGACACTGAATTTCATAATTCATGCATCAGATGGTTAATTCAGGTGTTCATCTAATTATTCCCCAACTATGATGAAATTTGCTGACCTGTAAAGTAAGGTTTTTCCTCCAAATGCCCTAAGTAGCTGTATACAAGGGATCTAACAGACAAGCCTGTAATGAATCAACAGATTAAAAGGCTGCCATCTGGGAATGAAGGGAATCTGTTTAGTCTGTAAAAACCTCTGTAACACCCAGAGTGCTTCAGCCTGGTGTATAATGAGACATGTCATTTCCACTAACTCCAGTCCGCCTGACAAACCCTGGTCATCATGACGGTTGTGTGGATGTGAATTGGTGTCTGTCTGTCATCTGAAGTTTAATGATTCAAGACTCGAGTGACATGGTAATGCACTGAATATACAGAACATTAAATAACAGAGTGACAGTTGCTATTTTTCATGGTAATTACTTTATTATGGGATTTGACACGTTTTAGTTTCAGTTTGAAATGAGTGACTGGAGCTGGATGTGAAGCAGCAAAGGAAATATATTTTCCTCTGAACAAAAGGACTTGTCAGTGAGACATATGGAGATCTCAGCTACAGGCTCAGGTCCGTTTCCATCACAGGAAAGTTACACAAAGGTCCATGCTATGACAAACCTTACAAGGATTAACTCAGAGGTAATCTGTAGGAGGATTAATCGGACATTTAATCTAATGAGAACATTTTTCTACCACAAAGCATTTCCCAATATATACTTCTCTCCTTAATGAGTCTGTGGAATATCCTAGATAAATGTTTGGAAGCTTCTCTGGCTTTTTGTCTATTCCTTGCTACCTAATTGCTTCTTTTTGATCCATTACAACCAGGGCTGAACGATGTAGACAAAATTTCATATCTTTACATAAACGCCAGATATCTCGATATCAACATGATACGATATGACTCTAAAAAAAATTATTTATTTAAAAGAGAAAATCCAAGTAGTGAACCTAATTTTGTCAAGTAAATTAAACAAGACTAAACTTTCTATGAATAACTTAATCTTTTGATGTTTTTAATAAGTTTTGAATAATATCAGCTTAATCATATCATTTACATAAAGCATGAGGGGTTGCCATACTACAGTGTGAGTAGAGAAAGCTGGTCCACACTGATTTGTGTAGGTATGAATAGCCAGCATAGACAGCATGTGCCACCTGTGTGATTCGTCCATGTAAAGCAGGCACTCATGTCCACTGTGTGCCCTCCTCGTTCATAGTAACCAGGTATAGTTAGGAATTAAGTTCAGTATTCAGTTCCAGAAATATCAAATTAAACAGTAAAAAACAGAATCGTATCTTTTCATGCGCCAGAAAAAAAAACACAGTCTTGTATTTTGTACAAATATTTCTGATTGCAATACTATATATATAAAAATATGAGAGTGAAGACACTAACTTGAATTTTAATTGTTAGTTTCAGGGATTCAATTCAGTTAAATCTACTTCTCCCAAGATTTATTTTTCTCAGTGAACATCTGTGGCCTGTTGCACCAGTTTGTGTCTCGAGCTAGGTTGTAAAGTCAATACGAAACCCTGTAATGAAAGAAACTACTTTGTATCTTAAGTTTGGTTCTTGTTTGTTTGCATTACAGAAACATTTGCTTCATCTTACATGGGTGATATGTAAAAAACGTGTCAAATGTTATCTATTTGCATGGGTTTTATATAAAGTGTAACCTCTAATTTTGTTTATATTATTACTATAATACATCAAATATATGTAAATGGTACTTCTGAAAGGCATTTGTGACCCTGCTATCACTCTTTCGAGATCCTCACTTCTTTTTTTTTTTTTTTTAAAGTTATTTTTTTGGCATTTTGTGCCTCTATTTGATAGAGGAGGACAGTGGACAGTGTCGGAAAGGGGAGAGAGAGTGGGGAGTGACACGCGGGAAATGGCCACAGGTCGGACCCGAACCCGGGCCGCCCGCCCGAGGACATGCCCCATGGTGCGCAGCCACATCCACCAGGCCATCCGCGCCCCGAGATCCTCACTTCTAATATGGGAACTAAGGTTGTAGACTGTAACATCCTAACTTACCACTAATAATAATAAAGATTTTTAAAATTTGGCCAAATGGTCAAAAGTTGGTACTTACCTTCTTTTTGCCACTTAGCCTCTAAACAAGCCAACAACTGTTAATAACTGCATAAACTGCAAAATGTGACAAAGCATTTTAATATCTAAAGTGTAAAGTGACTGAAATTGAGAAGTGGAAGTGTCAACTGCAACATCCTACACGTGTATGGAAACTATCTTCACGTGTGGAAAACAAATGTGTGAGTGAAGATAAGTGGTTATATGTTTGAGATCTGATGTGGAGAACATGACGCTGACTCTCTTTATCTCCTCATCATTCATTCATTTCCAACTTTGCAAAGGCTGCGTCACAATCTAAAATTAAAATCTGTTCTCCGACACCTGTGTGCTTCACGTCATGGTCTCAGTAAAGAAGAAAGTGAGTAAGACAGAGTCCATAAAACCAGACGGTTCGTCCTCTCAGACTGTGCATGTGCAACAAACTCCTACTTAACCACCGCTGAGCTGCTGGAATGGATGGAGGACCGCTGGAGGAGCGATTATTCTGACACCAGTGGGCTGCCGGCTGCTCCCACAGGCGAAGTAATCACGGTGTGATTTGGGTGAGAATAAATTACTGAACATTTTGAGATTAGACAGTTTAATCCCCAAATACATACCCAAGGCCTGAATGTGGACTAAATCGACCTTTGATTCTTTCATCTCTATTTCATGTTGTCTACCTGTCACTCTGTATTTCTGTGTAAAACACTGGATTGTTTTCTTTTAACACAGCTGCAGCGTCGAAATTATTTCCTCTTCTTTGGTTCGTCTTTGTAGTTGTAGCAGCCTCGTGCTTTCACACATCTCCTGTGGCCGTCTTAGATTTGTTCTGGCCTTGACCAAAGCTCTGCACGCGCTGGTGTCGCCCTTGATTACCGAGAAACACAGATCTTTGCAGAACCCAGAGGAGGGCAAAACAAACGCACAAAAAAACAGCAGAAAATGTGATAAGTGATGCTGCACAAAAAAAAAAAGGCTGCAGAGGATATGAGAATCTTTGTTCAAAGAGGTGCATTCTTGCTTCGTGTGGAAAAGCCCTGCAGGGATTTCTCCATCATGTCTCTCAGACCTTGATACCAGGCTAAAGATGGAGCTTGCACCAGCTCTTTTTTTTTATCCAGCCTTAGATTTATGATTAGATTGAAGAGTGCAGCAGACAAGACCCAGGCCCTCTCCTCCTCACTGAGAGGAAAAGCAATGTTCCACAAGACTACACTTTCATTACTCAAAATAAATCTCCATTAAACAAATGCCATATGCATAATTAGGCTATAGGAATAATTATAATTGTGATTAGTTTCTCCATGGGCCGACCTATGTAAATTATGATTGACACCCGGCAGAAATGGGAGAGCAGAAATGTGGCGTGAGAGACACACAAACACCCGGCAGCACAATAACAAGCAGCAAAATACAGAGGGGACAAAGAGACTGAGGGCACGGGCGGCTGTAAACACAGCTTTACATTTATAACCTCAGCTATAATAAACAGGATACTGCGTGTTGTTTGAACATTAATAACAAGAATAAATTGCCTGAGAGAGAGAGAAGACGAAGAAGAAGAGCACTTCAGCTGTGTAGCACAATAGCTGTGCAATCAGCCCTGTCTTAATTATAGTTTAAATTTTTGTTTTGTTGAAGCTTTGAAGGAAAACAAACAAACAAACTACAGCAATTACATTAACCTCAAAGCTTCCTCTGAAACATGCAACTTATCACATACAAGAATGATCATATAGTGCTGATAGAATTCAAATAAGACTCTTGGTATGTCTTATTTTTAAAAACTGAATACTTTGCATTGAAGTAAGTCACTCTTTACATTTATATTTTATGTAACATGCTTAACAGCAACAACCTCAACTGTATTGATGATGTTTGTGCAACAGGTACAGCAACAAGCTGCATAAATACTGATCAGATTTCAACAATTAAGTCTCATTATATGTAACCTCTTATTGCCTGAATTAATTTATGATTATATTTAAAAATGTTTTTGTTTGTTTTGCAGTCTTATAGAAACTTAATTAAGAAGAGAGGGTAAAATTGATACACATACAACTGATATTCAATTGAATACACCACAAAATATACAGACAATATATTTAATGTTCAAACTGATAAACTTTATTGTTTCTGTGCAAATATTCACTTATTTTGAATTTGATGTCTGTAATTCATTTCTTAAAAGTTGGGACAGGGTCAACAAAATACTGGGAAAGTTGATGAATGTTGAAAAAACTGCTCTTTGGATCATTCCACAGGTGAAGAGGCTTATTAGAAATATCTGTACATAAGCGAAAAGGCCAAAAATCAATATTTAATGCCTGTGACCTTTGACCCCTCAGGCAGCGCTGCATTAAAAACCAACATCATTGAGCATAACTGATCTAGTGGAAAAAGACCATCCAGGTTGTTCTGAGCGCAAAGTTCAAAAGCAGCATCTGTGATGGTATGGGGGTGTGTTAGTGCCCCATGGCATCATGGGTAACTGTCCCAGTATCTGTGAAGGCAGCATTAATACTGAAAGGTACAAACAGGTTTTGGAGCAACATCTGCTGCCATCCAAGACACTGAGGCCCCATCCACACGAAGTCAAAACGCTTAACAGTTTCCAAAACGATCGTCATAAAGATGAAGGTGTCTCAGAAAATGTGTGCGTCTTTATGAATGCACTCGATACACATGAAGTGAAAACACTTGCCAGACCTCTAGGGGCGCTGTAACGATATGAGGGAAACAAGTGGAAAAAGAAGAAAAAACAGTCGGCATGAACACTTTTGGCAAATGTTGTAAACAGAGATTATAAACAGAGAGGTGACTGTTTGTTCAACTCTGTGGTGGTTGAGAAGAAGGAGATTTTGCTGCTAAAGGGATAGCAGGGTCACCAGCTTCATCAACACATACGCTACATAATACACCGCTATTGTTGTTGTTGTTGTTGCCATAGTGACGCTTGTGGCGCATGCATATTAATGACGATGTGAAAATATGACATAAGCGTATCTGAAAAGTTGCGGAGAGCCAGTATACACAGCGCCGCATGTACAGCATTTCTAAATCTTCCCACTTTGGAACCTGGTTTCAGAAATGATCGTTTACAGACCCACAAAACGCCGTCTTCGTATGGATGATATGCAGATTCGGCAAAAAACTTATGTGTTTTGACCTCGTGTTGTCTTGGATGGGGCCTTAGTCTTTTTCAGGGATGTCCCTGATTATTTCAGCAAGACAATGAAACCAAGACACATTCTGCTCCTGTTACAACAGCGTGGCTCGGTAGTAGAAGAGTGCAGCTACTAGACTGACCTGCCTGCAGTCCAGACCTGTCTCCCATTGAAAATGTGTGGAACATTATGAAGCACAAAATATGATAACAGAGACCCAACTTAAGTTGTTCATCAACAAGAATGTGAAAAAATTCCAGCTCCAAAGCTTCAATGATTAGTTTCCTCAGTTCACAAACACTTAGAGTGTTTTTAGAGGGAAAGGTGATGAAACACAGTGGGAAACAGGAACCTGTCCCAGCTCATTGTGAAATGTGTTGCAGGCATCAATTTCAAAATAAAAAAATATTTGCACAAAAACAATTAAGTTTACCAGTTTGAATATTAAACATGTTTTCTTTGCGGTGTATTCAATTGAATATAGGTTGAAGAGGATTTTCAAATCATTGTATTCTGTTTTATTTAAATTTTACACAACTTCCCAACTTCATTGTTTTGCTTTGGGCTCCATGACAATGCCAGCACAATTGTTTGCAGTGACAAAAAGTGTTTTTTTTTCTGTAGGTAACTGTGAACAAAGCAAACCAGGACTCAGTGCAGTGAAGTGGTATTAAAAGGTATTAGCTTTCACCAGGTTGAGAAAAGTACTGTGAGAAAATATGAGCTCAAAGCTGTGAGAGAGAAAAAAAACACAGTGAAAAAACAAATTTATTTGCTAATGTTGGCTCCTGTGGTGTAAACCTGAGCAATTCTTGCAGCGTATGAAAGAGGCAGTAAATTGTTTTGTCTTTAAAGAACACGTATGAGGCATGTGTAAAACACACATGATGAAATCAGACATTTCATGGCTCAACACTTTGATGTGTTTAATTTACACAAAGAGGAGCCAATAAGTCACCACGAACAAAGGTGGCGCTCTCCCCCCGTCTTCAAAAGGAAGCGATTATAGCCGGAGCCTTGATGTGTCCCGCCGCTCCGGGCCCCCGCTGGCAGGGCAGACGCACTATTTGTGCAGAGATGGCGAAGCCCATTATAACCAGTCTGAGGCCGCGGTGGATTCCACTTGATGTGGGCTTTCATCTCCAAAAGTCATCTCTTAAGGAAACAATAACCAGGCAGACCTTTCCTTTTGAACTCACCAGGTGGGGGCAGCAGTGCAGATATGAAGTGGACAGGTGACTGGGGGAGGGGAGGGAGTGGGTTTGAGGGTTTTTTTGTTCATGCAATGTGTGGCGGGCCTGTCAATACATATGATAAAACCAGCGTCAGCTCTTTTAATGCATATGCAAACAGGCCTGGCAGGCTGTGTGTGGCTTCTTTTACATTTTAATGGAAGAACTGGGAACGACAGATAAAACTAATAATAGAAAACGAGCAGACGCCTTCGTGCAGGAGGAGAAACCAAAGGAGACATTTCCAGGCTGAGCCAATCTCTTCACCTGGCTTCACACGACACAGATATTAAAAGAGCACAAGATACGCAAGTATGATATGTCCACATTTATTGTGCAGTGACTTTTATATACATACATTTTATACACCTAATTTACATAAACAGAAATAAATTAATCTGCTAATCTTCTTTAACTCGTCTGGCTTTAGTGTTGCCGCCGACTGGACACAACGAAAGAAAGCAAAGATCCAACGAGTGACACGTGAAGTGAAGAGGCAGTAATATGAGTCGATGCTGTCTAGTTTTCATTAGTGTTATACTTTACACATATTAAGAAGCAGTTGGTAAGAGTTTTCTTTTTCATATAACTTTTAAAACCAGGATTTAAAAAGTCTGAGAAAGGCCAGGAATTCATTCATGTCATGTTTTAGAAGTTGAATCATATCTATCATCTCATCTGGGGTCATTCTAATATCAGCTTTTTTTGCATTTTAGTAAAAATATTAGTGTTATATAAAAGAAAACTTCTAGAAATTAAAAAGAATAGTAAAATAAAAAGTAGAAAAGACTTACTTTTTAATATCAGCATGATATACTTAGCATCATTTTAGCATTTCAGGAATTACTCTTGCAGTTTTTAGACGTTATTTTTCACGTTTCGAGTTTATCTCAAGGGCACACATCATTCAAAAGTGTCTAGTTTTTTCATTTCTATGTGTTGTATTCATTCAATCTGGGGCTGTTTGGGTAATTTTAGAGTTTCTCAGGGCAAAAAAAACGCCCCGCAGAGATTAAAAATACCAAAAAAAGTCTCACAAACTGCATCTTTAGTATCAGAGGACTATTACTATTGTGCTACATACAGTATTGATCACTGACAGACACACAAAGATAAAGTACAACTTGTCTATTTAGTGTGTTCTTTATAAAAAAGTAAACCTAACAAACTAATGTGAAAATCATCATCTCAATCGTGTACATTGCAGTGTGTGAAAACAATAAAAAATACATTAACGAGGGGAGAGGTCGAAATAAAACCCAGGAAAACAGAAGAATTTAACCACGGGAGAGATATCATGTCTAGGTTTTTTCATGTACACAAACCGTAAATACAAACACGTACCTGCTCTCATATTTCCAGTTTGAAGAAACTGACAGGAAGTCTAACTTTCTACGGCTAGCTTATGATAAACACTGACACTAACTAGAGTGACATGCCTAAGAAACACGAAACAACACATCAACTCCGGCCTCCTCTTACCGTACAGTAACACAGAGAAAGAATTTACAGGTTACATTGATGGATCTTAAGCACTAAGCTGCCGCGAGCAGCGAGAACTCGTAGTTTATCAAAACATGCAGCTTGTGGCGAGTTTCTACAGTACTATTCAGTAGTTGTTGGTGGTAATCGGCTGTGTGAAAACCCAGAGTTTGTTTTTATTTATTCATCTTTTTTTATTACTATGGTTTCTATCAGAAGGTAATAATTTTCAACATGGCTCTGTTGTTCCGTTAGCCTCACACTCAATCCAGCCAGACGCTCTCATTAAAGTGAACAGATAATCACCACACCATACAGGAACATCTGATTATTGCACACGAGCACTGAACTTGCAAATGTTCATGCAGAATGTATGAGAAACACACTACACTCGGATCAGTGTTGCTCACTATGTGACAGATGACCGTACAGCTCTTTGGAAGACTAAAATACATTGTTGAGGAGTGTCGGGACGTCGAACTACGTGGCACACTACGGAGACGCCCGCGGCGCTTGTATCACGACCTACAGTGGTGCAGAGAAGTGCACGGATGCTTCTGGAACTCAATATGGGGGGATATGTGACACTCATGACGGCTGTGTTACAGTACTTTCTCTAAAACAGTACAAAAAGGAGGAGTGAGCATTGCACAATGGAGGAGAAGGGATGGAGAAGGAAAATCTAGCAATCTCTTTTTCAACAAGTTCTAGCGTCTGCATGAAAAATTACATCCAAATCAAACATTCGTATCATAGTTTCTGTTAAAACACAAAAATAGTTAAGACTCAGGGAAATCCCAGCAAAGTGACAAGAAGATATGCCAGGGTACGTCTGGATTTTAACCCATGTAGGAAGGAAAAGCTTTCAAAAAGGAAATAGATTCAATCTTTTCAGACACACATTTTGCTCACAAACTACTTCACACACTAGACCAGTGGAAAGATGGATGAGACGGTCGTAAGGCGAAAACTGTGGCAGAAAGATGTGAGGAGGAGGAGGAGAAGTGAGATTGCGGTGATGGACCTTGTGTTTAATGGACTGTGGTTCCTCTTCTCTGCAGCTCAGGGGGATTGGGAGCCTGACCTGTAGCTCTTGAAGCTGCCCAGAAGACTCTGCACTCCCTTCTTGACCCGGCGAGCCACCGAGTCAGCGGGAGGAGTGGGCAGGCAGGAGGCCAGGCTGGGAGGACGAGCATCCAAACATTTCTGGTAGCGAAGCTGTAAAAAGAAAAACGCGCATCAATTATGTACAACGGACGCTCGAAGAAACTCAAGACACTGGTTTGTTGATGTAAACAAGTTTGAATCCCATTTGTTCCACTTAAGCTTTCAACTTTGAGACACAACAAAGTTCAGTGTTGACAGAAGTGAAACACATTTCTCTCTGCCTCCTTAAAAAAAGACTGTCAAAGAAACAAAAGAATTACTCTGATTGTTTGAAAGATTTCTGTTGAATTTGTTTAAAAAAACCTGGCACAGTTTGTTGGGTTACCTGAGGTAAATCACATTTTTAGATTTTTTTTTCCACCTGTTTGGTGTAATCTACTCTTTGTGCTCAGAAATCACTGTATTAAATGTTCAATTCAAACCTTTAATTAATAAAATGACACCAGTATAATGATTCAAGCAGATCTCTCTGTCAGATTTCTAAAATTTGCAGCCAAAAAGGAAGAAATCTAGTTTAACAAATCTTTCATTCAAAATCACACTTTATATAGTTGCACATTTTTAGTTCTAGTAAAATATTACATTTCGATTTGAATGTATAATACAACTGCAGCCATAGATTTCTAAAATTACAAGACCAAATAAAAGTTGAAAACAACATGAACTAAAGTTGGGGATGACTTTATCTAACTTTCATTTCCATAAATCAACTACTTTTGTATTGTTGGTCGTTCTGAAAGGACTCTGTTAGTGACTTCTGGCTCTCGCTGTAGTTTGAGGATTCTCCTCCTCCTTCTGTTTACTTTGCAGCTCAGAGTTTTATTTTTGGTCTCTTATTAGACGTTTGTATGTTCTGAAAACATCTCAGCTTGCAGTATTTTGGCATTCAGCTGTAAATGACGCCAAATCAAGCTCATATGGAAACAAAACAGAATCTTAAGTACACGTCATGTTTGTTTCTCTTCTTTGTCGTGGAGAGCATGGGGGAGAATCAGGCGAGGATCACACAGGTAGCAAAGCCCGAATACTAAATTAAACGTTAGAAAACAAGCCCTAAAATTCACAACTAGCAGCTGACGAGATGTAAAAGCGCCTT
The DNA here is from genome assembly GCA_008086565.1 of Thalassoma bifasciatum. Classification (NCBI taxonomy): domain Eukaryota; kingdom Metazoa; phylum Chordata; class Actinopteri; order Labriformes; family Labridae; genus Thalassoma; species Thalassoma bifasciatum. The sequence goes on along the minus strand of RPOG01003117.1, from coordinate 50,432 downwards.
TTTTGCTCCTCTCCTAACACAAATACACAGCACAGGAGAGTTTTCTGGATGAGCTGCTACGAAAGAGAATTACATACTGATGTCTCAAAACATTTACCTGACAATTCATACTCGATGTTTGCAATATAGTCATTTTATACATCCCACGTGCAACAACCCGGGATATATTGTGTATATTCAATACATCCCCGACTCAGAACTCACCATGCAGGCGGCCTGTACAGCCTCACTCAGACTGGCAGCGTTGGGCTCACACCAGAACATGTGACAGGTGAAGTCTCGGGGACCTTCGGCCATGATGAAAGCGAAGGTGTGGACGTCTTTTCCCACACCCATGAAGGACAGGAAACGCACCCTGCACTCTGACAGCACCTCCTCATTCTGAAAGTGAGAAGAAAAGATCACAGGAAAGCTTTAAAAACTACATTATATCACAGATTGGTACAAGAATCTGACAACAATGATCATCACAGCTGAGACACGTTCACTTTAGTTTACGGAGAATAATATTTCACAAACACACCACACACTGTTTTTCATCCTGTACCTGTTTGGAGAGGATTGTGAGGGTGGCTGGTGCAACATTCACAGAGACAGGAGTCCAGTCGCTTTTGTCTTTACCATCGACTGCTGCCTGGAGCGCGTCATTGATAACATCCATGCCTGAGAAACGTGCACGAGAGGAAAGCACAGCTGACATCAGGACACAGAATTAACTGGAAACATTTAGAGTCTCAAATAGATGGTTTTCAAACTACAACTAGTTTCCACTGCAAACTTAAGCTGCACTTTGGTTTAATTGTATTTGTTGGGTGTTGACATTATCTTTTAAAAGAAGCCTGTATCTCATTGGCTGTTCAGGCTGAGATTACATCTTTAAAGATTAGACCTGTATCTGATTCAGACCATGTTTGCAAGTAGCACAACCTTGACTTGAAAAGATCAGACTTCAAGTGATTGCTGTGATTTTTTTTTATCCAGACTGACCCAGAATCTGTTGTGTCAGCTGTTTTTCAGACGTGTGTCTTGGATGTAAAACTGTTAGATAAGATCCTTTTTTCCTTGGTCGAGGACTTGAAAGATTTTACAGACACTTTTTTTTTTTTTTTTTTGAATCTCTATCTCAAAATTCCGTCTTTTTATCTCACAACATTGCCTTTCTAGCTCAAAATTTTGTCTCCTTATCTCATAACTTCGCCTTTCTAGCTCAAATTTTTATCACTTCGACTCAAAAATTTGACTTTTTGTTTTTAAATTTTGACTTTTTGTCTCACAACTGCAACCATTCATCTCCAAACTTTGTCTCTTAATCAAATAAATTTGACTTTCAGCTCAAACTTTTTCTTTTGTCAAAGTTTTGTCTTTTTATCTCAGAATTTTGACAAATATATCTCAATGTTTGGACTGTATTAATCTTGAAATATTGAAATTTTTGTCTCCAATTTTGACTTCTTATCTCTAAAGGGGTTCTTTCAGCTAGAAACATGACTTTGTATTAAAAAGATTATCTTTTTTTATCTCAATATATGACCTCTTTTTTTTCCAAATTTCAACTTTAATTCCCCAAAGTTTTGACCATTGAATCAAATATTAACTTTTATCTTTTAAAATTCTGATTTTAATATCTTAAAATTTTGACTATTATATCTAAATATTGACTTTTTCATGTAAAATTTTTAATAAATACATTTGGGAACAATCCTTATCTTCAGTTTTCATCCGTGCATTGGGATGATAACTTCACTGAAGCTTGATTTGCAGAAAATCGAATTAAAATCACAATATCTGACAGAAAAATCTTTTTTTTTTTAGATCTTTTTCTAAAATCGTTCAGCCCTACCAGACAGAATATTACAGACGGTACACTGAGCGCACAGGTCTACAACACTGCTGCAGCAAAGCCTGAATGTAGTTTAACTTTAACAAAGCTCAAAGTTTGCTCTTACCAACTGGTTTCGCCACATTCTCACAGCCGAGATAATAAACGTGGAAGTGCTGGAAGAGTTCATTTTTCGGAGCAGGAAACTCTGCAAAGAAATGAGAGGGATGTTTTATTTCAGCGCTTGAACGCAACGCCATTTAGCAGAACTTTACATTTTGTTGCTCACTTTGTCCACCTTGATTAAATGATAGATAAAAGATAATAATAATAGATTTCTGAGCTGTACCTTCCACAGGGAGGATCCCGGGGTTACAGGGGTCAGAGTTCAGCCTGCTCACTCCCGGCTTGGTTGCCTTTCTCTCCATCATTATCTAAAGTCACATGAAATGAAGAGTTAAACCTCCGGACTGATTAAGATTTAAAACACTGCTCCGACTTCACAATGAAACAAATTAATCCCACTAGTGTCCGACCTTTGAACACATCTCGTGTAGGCTGGTGGCGATGTTCTTCGCAGGTGAGTCGCAGCGGAAAACGTGACACTTCAGCACCTGGGTCAGGTTGTCTCGGGCCACGTACGCAAAGTCCCTGCAGGAGGAGTTGAAAGGAAAAGGTCACGTTCACACATGGAATTATTAAAGCAGCATGAGCGCCAGTTTTTGAGCAGACGTGGTTTAAATTTGTAGGAATGAGTCACACCGGCACAGAAAGGTGAAAGGACGTAATAGTGAATATATACCTTTCCCTGTTCGTGATGAAAGGCAGCATGAAAGAGAAAACATGAGGTTAGAACATAACACACAGTAACAGTCAGGGTTATTTCTCCCTGCAGTGTCAGTGAATATCCAGCAGAGGGCAGCAGAGCACAGAAAAAGAGAGAGCAGAGGTGCAGCGTGATTGTCTTTACAGATTCTTGTATAAGAACGTTAAATCTGTGAGTCATGCTTGTGTCATTGTTACAGGAGGCTGAGAGTTGTTTCGAAGAGGAGAAAACCACAAAATATAGAATCAGCAGGTTTACAATAGAGAAAAAATGTCAAAAAAAAATTATGTGAAAGAAGCTTTTTCGCAGCATCCATTAAATGTATATGTTAGAGGTCAGTTTAGTGAAGCGTGTGTGTATGTGTGTGTGTGTATGTGTGTGTGTGTGTGTGTGTGTCCACCATGTCGTCCCGTGTTACTAACCTGCCGTTGTCTCGACCGACCCCCCACACACGGATGCTTCCTATTGGCTGAGCGTGCAGCAGAGTTTGTCCGAGAGGGTCGATCAAGTTCATGGTGTCATTCTCCAGAACCATCAGCATGTCCTTACCCTGCCACAACACACACACACACACACACACACACATTATGACTTCATGTGATCACCAAAGCTGTGATTTCATTTAGCTGCACTCCTGACTGACCCAGGATCTGTTGTATCAGCTGTTTGACACACGTGTCTCGAGTGAAAGATCCTCTTCTCTTAGAGATTGATGAATTTTTTTTTTTCTAATAGCTACTTATTTAACTTTGTTTTTACATTGTTTTGTATTTTATTTATCTTTTTTAACTTAACAGTGTTAAGGATATTTCGCATGACATTATTTTTTAAAAGTTAGGAGTCAAAGATGGCTCTTTTTATTCTTCAGTTGTCATTACTGCTATTTGTCAAGGAATTAAAAATAATGTACATGCAGGTGTTTTTGAATTTTGAACCTTTATCTCAAAATCTCATATTTTTGTTTCACAACTTTGACCATTCATCTCAAAATTTTGCCTCTTAATCTCATAACTTTCACTTTTTGGCTCAAATGTTTGTCTCTTATTCTTACAATTTGAATTTAATATCTCAATATTTTGACTTTTTGTTTCTAAAATTTCAAAAATGTAATCTCTTAATCCCATAACTTTGATGTTTTTGGTTTGATTTTTGTCCTTTGTCAGAGTTTTGTCTCTTAATCTCAGAATTTTGACTTTTATGTCTCAATGTTTTAACTGTATTATCTCTAAATATTGACTTCAGTTAAAAATTTCGACTTTTTATTGGAACATTTTGTCTTTTTATCTCGACATTTTGCCTTTAATATCTCAAATTTCGATCCCATCTCAAAAATATTGTTTTCTCATCCCGAAATTTGACTTTTTCTCTCAATTTTGACCTTTTCTCTCAAAATTTTGACTTCATCATCCCAAAATTTTGACTTAAATATCTTAATACTTTGCCTATATCAAAATATTGACTCTTTAACTCAGACTTGTAAGTAAATACATTTGGAAACAAGTGTAAAACAAAAAATAGCTTCTGATGTTTCCATGGTATTATGTAATTTTTTTGATAAGTTTGTAAATGTTACTGTATATTAACTAAGACTTAATTTGAAGAAAATTGTGAATTGAAATCACAATATCTGCCAGAAATATCAATATCAATCAGATCTTTTTCTAAAATCATTCAGCCCTACTTCAAGCATCTGAAAAAGAAGCTTAAAACCTGAAACATCAGCTTCATTATGTCAGTAATGTGTGAGCTCAGGACGTTTTATCAAGACGCTGTTATTTGTATCTTGACGAGTAAAAACATGAGAGGATTTCTCAGTTACCTCCCCCCAGATTCCAGCCGTGTCGTGCAGGTTGTGTTTGTGATAAGAGAGCTGTCTGATGCAGTTGTTGACGGCCACGCTGCTCTTTCCAGGAGCCATGTCCTCCTCTGACATCTCCACCCAGCCCAGCGAGCGCACGGCAAAACACTGACGGGACAAAGACAGAAAACATGAGCGGAGAAAAAAGGGTCTGCTGCAACCGTCTGTGAGAGAGTGGTTATACTGAAAAAACTGTGAATGTGACAGAATTTAAAACAGACAGAGGGAGGCAGTAACATCTCCTTAAAAATTAAATTTTCAACCTGAAACACGGATTTACCTTAGTTTCTATGTCTGTGCAGAGCGGAGCAAGCTTCTCTTCTTCCTCAGAGTGGGAGCAATTGTAACTAAAAAGACAAAATAAGATGTTAAAATATAATAAAAGGGTACAGTAGCTCTAAACTTGTCATAAAGCTTAAGCAGCACCTACTTGAGGTTGATGGATGCATAGCGTAAAGTTGCCCCTTCAAACTCTTTCAGGCTTTGATCAGATGCAACCTCCACCTCCTCCTCCTCTTCTTCCTCCTGAAAACAAAGAATAATTATAGTTAACAACTGAAATCCATAAGATAAGGTGAAGGTAAGCAATATAATATGATAATAACAATTCAAGACAGAAGTTAGGGGCCAAAGATTATTCATGGAAATGTTAACTCGTTCATATAAATACAGATACATAATAGCACGTCAAGATTTCTTGAGTTAAATCAAGATACATCAGTTTTTAAATGTGTGGTGGGGGTTGCCAAATCATTTTGGATTATTTTAACTAACATTTAAAAAACAAAATATCAGGCAGGGTTGTTTTAGTTGTTTTTTGCTTAATTGTTTTTTCAAAATTCGTTGTATGTAAGTTAATACAATCTGAACTGTAGTGTCCTTAATGAGTTCAATGAGGGATTCGTCATATTTTTCACTGCAGAAACTGAAATCTAATCCAGTGTTTGTGTCTTATTTTCAGTAAAAATAGTCTTTTAATTCTTAATATGAGCCACACTCAACTGACCAGACCACAAACATGTCTTATATCGAGTCATTTAAAGAAAAAAATAAGGTCTGAATGGCTTGAAACAATTTTTTAAAAAAAATAAGTAAGAAAAAAAATGTCTTATGTTAAGTGTTAAGACATTATTTGCATTTCAGGAACTTGACAAGCAAACTTTTCTTACTCCATTGGCAGATTTTTTTGACTTGTGAACTGATTGACGGTAAAAGATTTATAAAGACGCCAAAGAATACTCACACAACAATGGGAAGACAAAAACGTTGACTGGTTCTTTTTCACGTTCAACAACAAAAACGTTCAAAATGAAACACTGGCTCTTTTTTCCCTACTTTCTTGTTAATATTTTACTTTGTTTGTGATGTTTTTGTAGATTTTCCCAGATACCAGTGTATGTTAAATTGGGGGTAACGACTCAAAAAGGTTGAGAATGGCCGTTGTAGAGAATGCAGGTGTTACAGGTAAGCTATTGACACACCTGTAGTAACAAAACAGTGAGACCATGGAGGCATCTGCAAGTGCTCAGACCTCCTCAAAACTTCGGTTCAGATTCATCACCTGTTACCAGCCAAAAGCCATTTTTAATTGTAAAAATATTCAGACAGTGGCTTCAATTATCTTCACTTGAGTGTAAAACATACAGACTAATCGTCGCCTCTTTCAATAACAGTTCTTTGTATTATTGTGATGATAATTTACCTTCCACAGCTCCCCTTCACCAGCTGCTTCCTCTGTACTGGAAAGCTGAGTCCATGATTCCTAAATTTAAGTGAAAATGTTAACACTCAGATTCTAATGATTCTTTCTCTTTGTTTTTCATTCTTCTTGAGAAAAACATGTGTATCAGTCTTTACCTCAGGCTCCTCACAGGGCGTCGTCTCCAGGGACATGGTGGAGGACATCATGGAGTCGCCCACTTTCCCCAGAGGTGACGGAGGCTCCCACTGGGTGGTGCCTGTGGGGATGTGCCAGTAGTATGTGCCAGATGTATCCCGCACCCTCATCCATCCTGACGGGAGGTCTGTGTCGGTTTCGAAAGCGCTGGAGTCCCAGAATGACTCTGATTAACAGGAATGAAAAAAGAAATAAAGAATCTGTTTACACACACTACACATAAAACGAATAAGGAGACCATAGGACACGATTGCTAAACCCTACACCAAAACTCTACTTTACTTTCTGAACAATTTGATTAGTTTCCCCCGTATTGCAATTGCGATTTATTGTGTGAAGGGGATGTAATTTTTGACTGTAATTTTGAATAAGAAAAACATTCATGTGAGAGAAAAGAAGAATTTTTAAAAAAAAGTATCCACTAAAGAAACTCTGTTTGCATTTACAGGTACATCTCAAAAATTAGAATATCCTGAAAAACTTCAATATTGTTGGTTAGTCATCTCATAAAGTGAAACCTAGAGATTATATAGACTCATAAAACATAAACTGAATTATCTCAATCTCAAGATTTCTTGAAGTATTGATGCTTAAGGCTTTCAGATTATCAAAACATAAATTTACATAGTTATATAAGATCATTACAGAAAGGATATTTTGAATAAAAATGTCAGGCCTTTGAAATGTTGTGCTACCTTCTGACTATTTTCTAAGTTTTCTCCCCAATTGTTGCCACCTGTCACCCATTTTTTCTTCCTCAAACTTACTTGTCGTTTTCCTCCCTTTTCACCACTTTGATTGTTGCTCTTGCAAAGACAGTTCTCAACAATTTAGCTTTTTGGTTGAGTAACACCGGTGTAGAGCATAAAAGATGTACTCCAAAAAACAGTACATTACAATAGCACTACTGTAGTCTCACATTAAGTCTTAATTAAATGATTATTAACTGATCAAAAATGCTAAATATAAAGGATGAAAGTTGTGTGGAATCCACAATTTTTGTTTCCCTCTGCTCTCTAGATTTATTTTGAGTACTTCAACCATGTTACGTGGCCTTAACCTTGACTTCATGAACTTCATTTACCTCTGTTGCCGTTTGGAGAGCTGTCTGCGGTGTTATCCTGAGACAGCGCGGGCCAGCTGATCTCCTCCTCGTTGGGGGAACCGTTCATGTTGGAGAACAGGAGGCAGGCGTTCCTCCCGACGACGCTGCCTTCCTTCTGAGACTCCCCTTTTCTCTGCCCCTCCGTGACTCCTCTGGTTTCACTTGGTGTGTCCTCATCTTCATCTGGTTTGGTCTCCTTCTCTTTTCCATCCTCTTCCCTCTCTTTCTCCTTCTCCTCTGCGGACTCCAGAGTGTCGATGAGGAGTGGATCATTCAGGATGTTCTTGGACTCCTCCTGGTTGAGGCTGGGGCTCAGTGTGGTTTTAGGAGACTTGGTCTGCTCCTCGTTTCCTTGTTGTTCTTCCTGAGTGGTGGTCTGCTGAGGGTCCTCCTTGTTCCCATTCTGGCTGATGTTGCAGTTATGGTCCTGATCCTGCTGGTTCTCAGCTTCTTTTCTCAGCTGGTTCTGGCCTTCTTTCATCCACTTTGCATTGCTGCCTGTGGACTCCTGTTCGCCCCAGTGGCTGCTGTCGTTCAGCTTGTTCTTCAGCTCTTCATCTTGTTTTTGTTTGTTCACTACATATGACATGTCTTCATCATCATGGCCTCCCATGGTAACGTCCCATGTATCTGAAGGAGACAGAGGTTGAGACGTCTTAGCATCAGTGGTGGAAAGAGTGCTGAAAATCTACTCAAGTACAAGTAGTGTTACATTGCTAAAATATTACTCAATCACAAGTAAAAGTACAGAGTATTCGTCAAAAAAACAACTCAGATTATTAGTTACTTTTATCTGGTGATGTCACTGTCACCTCTTCAGATAGAGCTCTAAATTGTGTGTTTTGCTTCACCAGTAGTTAAAATGCAAACAATCAATATCATTTATGAAATTCTGCAGATTCCCCAACAGGAGGAAAGATACCACACGGTGGCTGGCTCGCCCAATATCGTTGTGTTCTTGCACTGCGAAAACTGAAATCCACGCAAGTCATTATGTCTCATTTGTACTAAAAATTGTCTAATTTTTCTTGATTGAAGCCACAGTCACAAGACCAGGTCATGATAATGTCTTATTTCAACTTGTTTAAAGACAAAAATGATGTCTAAGTTGCTTTTAACAAGTCAAAAAAATCTGCTGATGGGATAAGAAAAATGTACTTGTAAAGTTTCTTGAAATTAGAAAGATGTCTGAGTATGAAAAACTTTTATTGGGGATATTGCTTTTTTGTTACCTGGTCCCACCCAGCCTGGCTGCACAATGGTGGCTCCAATAATGGGTTCTTTTGGCTTCAAAGCCATAAAACATTAAAAGGTGGAGCCGCACTGTCCAGTCGGTAAACAGTTTATGGTCAATATCAAACGTGTTTCATGATAATCACAAGCTATGATAGAAAACAAGTGATTTTACCTGGTTAAATTCTTTGCACAAAATCAATTAGGGATCAATCATTAACATTTTTTTGTTTTGTTTTTCATCCATATGTCCTGGTTTTCATTGGCTTGTTTCTATCAAATCACCTTACTGGCTACAAAAATGCAGATAAAAAGATATTCATGAAAATTGTACTCTGCACTCAACTATAATTCTGAAAGTAACTAAGTAGATTACATGGCATAATGATTACTTAAGGACAAGTAAAAGTACAGACTTGAAAATCTACTCCTTAAAGTACAAGTACCCCAAAAAACTACAGTAATCTGAATATTTGTAATGAATTACTTCCACCCCTGCTTAGCATTATGGTTAGCACGTTAACTAGCATTGCAGCGATTACTACTATAGAGATACAGGTGGAATCCTCTCAAATATTGGCAGAATATGCAATGAAAGCTGACTTTATAATAATCTTTATGTAGTGCAAACAGAAATGCTCAAATTTAAAACACAATCCGCTACGTCCAGTCAAGAAACTGAAGTACGTTTCTTCTTCGACTACTCCGTTAGCAGCGACTAAGATTACTTTCACTGCTACATATGCAGCACGAATGTGAAACGTACTTCACCAGCTATGTCTACCATTTGCCAACACGGCCTTTTAATCTTAAGATGTTCAGTTCAATAGAAAAAAAAGTCAGATAGATTCATTTCTGAACCAGTAACCGACCTGGATATCTAAATCTAGTAGATACACATTGAAAAACAATCATATTTATTGGTTGACATCGCTATAGATGTGAATAACGGGAAGCATCCGCCATCATCAGCGCCGTCTAATGTTAGCTCCTCTGCTAACAGGCTAACGCTTACACAAACAGAGAAATCTCAGCGGCGGTTATTTATCAGTTACAACAGAAATTTACACCTACCAGCTCCACCGAACCCCTTATAGTCGAAATACGCGGTAGTCCAGCAGTTAACTACATATTTCCGTTAATCGTGAGGATTCGCTTCGTTTCGAGGTGTTTTTTCTGTCAGTGGGCTCGACTGCTGCTGCTGATGGAGGGCGAACCTGCGTCACGGAGTAACGTCACAGCCAGAGCCCACTAACGGCTGCTGCTGCTGCGGCCACACAAGCGGCACAGCAGCGGAGGAGCTGGAGGAAAGGGGAATGACATGACTGTTTTTGGACAAACCGGTGGAAGATAACTAAAATGCTTTTACTGACATATTTCTATTATCTGATACTGGTAGCCAGAAGAATAAAGAATTTTTCGCAAATTTGTGAAACTGTGGTGTGGGTTAAAGAAAATACTCCTATGGAAGTGATAAACAGTAAAAACACGACCAATTATTGCATTAGCGTTTCATTTCATGTTAAGCTTGTTAGGTCCAACATATACTGTATAAATTTGAAGCTAATTTATACAAAATAATAACAAATTAAGCTTCATTTTACCTCTTCAGTCAGATAATAATCATTGTGTACATTTCAACCAAAGCAATGGCTGAAGTTCCATGTGTCATCTATGAATCTGTTGCCAGGATACAGACTCAACATCCTGAGGCACTTATAATATTCTCAGGAGACTTCAAATATATCACCCTCTCCTCCCACCTGACTGGTCGGACAGTTTGCTCACTGTCCAATCAAAAAGAATGCAACACAAAATCTGCTGTATGCCACTGTGAAGTCATAACCATGACTGGTGAAGAAGTTCAGTTCAGTCCTGGACCCTGTAGAGTCGAAGGCTGAGCATTGCATTGCTGCTGTGACTGTGAATTTTCCCTTGTGGAGTGACTAAAGTATGTCTTATCTTAAATATAACTATTGAGTCAATAGTCTGAAACCATAGAAAATTTCAACATACAGGTTAATCATTTATCTTGTAGCTTATTGAAATTTTAAGAACTCAAAATTTCCTTTTGGGATGAAAATGTAATAATGACCCACCCAGCTAAAGTAGCCTTGAAGATGATTCCAGGTTGGTCCAATTAGCGGACTACGACTGTGTAAGAAAAAGTGACCAAACAAAATATGAATTTCAAAAAGGTCTTTGACACTATGATTAATACAGTAAATAGGTTGTATTTATATTTTGATGTGATGGAACCCCTCAATGAAAATATCAAACAGTATATCAAAGATTCCCGTTTCCAATATTTTCCTTTTTAATATACTTTTATATAAATACATACATTTGTATAAGTCATTCTTGATTTGGCTTCAATCTGTGATTCAGCACAAACAAGCAAGCTGGTGGAGGCACAGACACAATGCAGCATGTAGAAACAACCCATGAGACAGATATAAAGGCAGAGATAAACTAGAGGATCAAAATAGTGATTAAAAAAAAAAAAAAAAGGAAAACAATACGACAAAAACCATGACGTTAAAACCTGTCAAAACCCTAATGTCCCGGTGACATGCTGCTGGCAACAGCCACTCATGCAGCCATGAAACCATGAGGAGTGTATTCCCCAATGCTGGAAAAAAAACTAGCTGTACCTGTGATGGAGTTTGTTCTTGACACTATTTTAAGAAGGTAAGGTCAAGTGTGCTCTTCAGATTGCCAGGTTGTGTAGTTTCACTTTTAGGCATTTAAAAACAGAATCTTTTTGTTGGACAATGCAGTGAGCACAACATGATAAAAACAAAATCTGTTTAGATTCTTCAGGGGGAAATCAAGTAACTAGACGACAGTTACACATTTCAGTGATCTGGTTAATGAGATGGCATGATACAAATTGAAAATGAGCGATCTTGCAAGACGTTTTGAAAGATCCAAATTAGCATTAAACAACATTGTAATTTTGCACTCAAGACAGCAAAGAAAGCATTTGCCAGGCTGGATAAATGTCAATGTCAGCAGGTTGTACAGACACCAATGCTAAAGCTCTACACATCACTACACAGCCAAGCTAAATGGTGCAACACTGTAGAGTACTCTCATTGGCACCACTCCTTTGTGTACGGTTTCTTAGAACATTAAAATGCTTGGTTTCAGGTGTCTGTCATGCCATCTCTGCTGCATACGCTTCACATACATTTTTCCACGAGACAAGCACAGAGTTTACAAGTTGTAGTTTCATCGGAGGCACTATTAGAGAGGAGCAGTTTCCTTACAGCGAGACTTTTCATAAGAGAGCCCACTCCAGTTAAAAAACAAAAACAAAAAACAAGGCCTCACATCCACTGAAGCAGAGCAGCAGGCTGTCATGTCATGCTGACCTCCACAGGTTATTCGGTCTATAAGTTTCAGGCGTGTACTCAGTCCGTGTGATTACAGGTTAAAAGTCAACATGAAGCTCCTGTTGCAGACAGTATCAGCAGATCAGTGACAAAGATGAAGACACAAATAAAATCTTTATATATTGAAAAAAAGGCAACAACAAGAAAGATATAAAAGAAGTAACTGCTGCTGAATTAAACTCAGAAGCTACAGTGGCGTTGAATGCAGCGGGTACAGTAGGAGTTTAAGGCAATACTGGTAAGCACCACACCACCATCTGGGGTAAAAGATTCAGTACAGAAGAGGAGAGGAGGAGAGGACTGTTCTTTCACTTGTCCTGCATTTTTTCCAGAATTGGCACAATCATGTCAAACTTCGGCCTCTTCGCCGGGTCTTCGTTCATGCATATCTTCATGAGCTTGCATATGTGGGGAGAAATGCCGGGGGGGATTGTGGGCCTCAAACCCTCCAACGCAACCTGAGAGGGGGGAAAAGAAACAGAGATGTTTGCTACACTGGAAAATATCTTCCTTAATTCGTTTAAGCTTGTAATAACTTAATGATATTTTCTTCTCAGATGGTTATCTTATGAATGAATCTCGTGTCTGCGAACCTTCATGCCTATCTCCATGTTGGAGAGGTCGGCGTACGGCACCTCTCTCGTCACCAGCTCCCACAGGAGGATAGCGAAGCTCCACATGTCTGCTGAGCGACGGTTGATTTCCTCTGGTTTCTTCTGCAGAGCTGGAGAAAACGAAGACACACTTGATTACACAACAGGCGGTGCATACACCTACTTCCTCCAGTGATGCAGAGCTTACATGTTTGACCAAAGATATAAGAGCTTAAAATATTTCCACATCAATATTATTTATTGTGTTAAAAGCACAAGAAGGCCGATTAGAATAAAGGTCTGTATGTTTGTGTCTTATCGATAGCAGCTATCTCTCTGCTCTAATTTCATGGCTCACCACCCCTGACGTGTGCTTTATAGTTGTTTCTATGGGAACTGACTGCAACAAATCCCCTGCATCCAACAGCCATCACCTTCCACACACTGTAGAGTAAACCTATAATCTCCTCCGTGACTCCCTCTTCCTGTTTATTTTCACATTTTATAAATCTGTTTATGTTTTTATCTCCCCGAAAATCAGTTGCAGATTGCATTTAGCTCTGAGAGAGTCCAAAGTCCCTCTGCATCCATCATTCACAAACAAGCTTTTGTGGCTCCAGCTGTCACTTAAGATCTGTGCTGTGTGACTGATGCCTACCCTCGGGGGCCACCCATGCAGGCGAGTACATCCTGCCGGGACACTGGAAGGAGAACTTGACGTCTGCCATGCTGATTCTGGCTGTCATGTCTTCATCTATCTGTGGGAACAAAGGATTTAAAGTTGTTAAAGATACTTCTTCTGGTTTTTCCATTCTTTTATGTCAATATAAAAAGACAAATATGAATACTGTAAATCCCACACCAACAGGCACATCTGAATAAGAGCAGCACTCACTAAATTTAAAACGAAAACACAGTTTGTACAAATATAGGCTGCACCTGTCTGAAAGCTGCATGTTTAACGGTGGGTGGGAAAATAATGTGCATTAAAAAACCTCTGACAATGCAGAATAAACTGAATTATCTTAGAATTTAAAAGAAAAAGATCTGTTTTTATTGACCTACCTTTAATAATCAACCATCAGCTGACATGTCGGTGTGAGTGAGTTTGTAAAGCAACAATTACTAAAACTCTGTGATCTTACTTTAATTCTAAATTCCTCAAAAAGAAAACATAATTCACTTGGTATTTTGCTGCTGATATTACCATAATGTGCTCACTCTGTTAATTCTACAAAGGCGGTGAACTCGTTCTTTACTGCATCAGTCTGCAAAACTTTTCATCCTCTCTAAATAGGAGATTAAAGTGAGGGTTCTGGAGTGGCCATCTCAGTCCCATGACCTCAATATCATTGAGCCACTCTGGGAGAGACCTCAAAACCTAGAGACAGCAAGACAGCCCAAGAATTTACAGGACCTGGAGGCTTTTTGCCAAGAAGAGTGGTCAGTTTTACCATCAGAGAAAATAAAGACCCTCGTCCACAATGACCTCAAAAGACTTCAAGCTGTAATTGTTGTTAAAGGGGAAATACACGCTATTAAGAACTGGGGTATGTCAACTTTTGATTGGGGTCATTTTGGAAGTTTCTGTTGTCATTGTGATTCAAAAAGAGTAAACACAGTTGTTTGTTAATAAATGGCTTCAAAATTTTTTTTAAAAAAATGTTTCCTTCAAGATTTGTCACTCGATTTGATATCTTATAGGTTTTTTAATATTATTATTATTATTATTATTATTTATTTATTTTTTTTATTTATTTATTTATTTTTTTAAGCGTGCCTTTTTTCTGTAATTATGCTTGGATTTATCAATTATTCTCTATTTATACTTACAATTGTTGTTATTATCATAATTTTCTATTTTTTATTTTGATTTTTATGTGTATGTGTATATATATATTTCATTTATTTATTTACTTTTTTGTTTTATTATTTATTTGTTTATTTATTTATTTATTTTTCTCCTGTATCATTTCTAGTTTTAGTTCCTTAGAACAAATGAGTGACTTATTTATGTAATGATGTTGAAAATGTTTGTTTGTGAATGAAACAATAACATTTAAATTGAAAAAAAATAAATAAATGGCTTCACCCAACCACTAACCACCCACCATGAGTGAAAGAAAAGTTTTTTGTGTTATCATTTCTATTCTCTGAAAAATGCCCAAAAAATCACAAGTTTTGCTGGTGCATGTAAACTTATACACTTCTTACCATAACACTCTTGCTGTTGAGATAATGCCGAGGGATCATGGGTTCAAGTGTGTGTAAGAACGCCATCCCGCACGCAATGTCCAGCGCAAACTTAACCGCCTGTGTCTGGTCCACCACAAAGTCTAAGAAAAGGATGAAGAAGACATTAAAAAAGGTTTCTATCTTCCAGATTTCCCAACATGATAATGGAACCACATGTGTAAAAAAAAAAAGTGCAACAGTGGAATAAATCACAACTCAGTACAAGGGGTAAAGTTTTGTGAGTGGAGGAAAAGTACTCACTGGTGCCTTCATGCAGCACGTTGTAGAGGGAGCCATAAGGCATCCAGTGTGTGATGATGATTGGGTGAGGGGCGGGTGGAGACTGACATGCTCCCAACATGGGGAGGACATTCGGGTGGGAAAATATCCTGGGGTGGAACCCAAGAGGGAAAGACAGACAGACAGACAGAGACACACCAACAGAAGGTTTGACGTAAACAAAGATGCAACACCTCCAGAAATAAATGAAACATAAAGTCTGGATCGACACAGAGATGCAAACAGAGAAATGAGTGAAAGCAGCACGGAGCAGAAGACAGGCGATAATAACCTGAGTTTGGGATACTCCTCGTTGAAGTCTCTGCTTTTTCTCGTGGTCCAGTCACGAACTTTAAGCACTTTAACAACAATTTCATTCCCCTGCCACCGTCCCTGCCACAGCTAGAGGAAAAAAAAAAAAGACTGTCAGCAGATCTAAGATAGAAGAAGATGAATTTAAGAGTGAAGATGAGGCGATGAAGTACCTCTCCGGACTGGTTCTCGTTTATTTTAGCCAGGAGAGAGAGCTGTTTGAAGTCAATGCCCGCTTGTTTGTTCAAAGTGCCGTTACCTAAAAAAAACATAGGAAGACATAAGTTTAAGCTGAGGCAAAGAGGTGGAAATTTCAAACACAGCACAAAGAGTAGAGAGAGCGCCAACGTGGAAACTTTCTTTCCTTCATGCAGCGCTGAGACCAAACCGACTGATGGAAACTAGTCGGCTCATAAATAGGTGCGAGTGTGTGTGTGTGTGTGTGTGTGAAACTCACGAGGTCGAGTTCTGGTGGTTCCTTTCCAGAACGTGTCTTTGAAGGGAATTTTAGTCAAGCTCTGCCCCAATTTCTCTGCTTTATCTGTGAGAAATACAGATACCACACAAAGACGGTCATTATGTGGAGTAATCGGACTCAAATAAGGCAGGATGTGTCGTCTTGGTTACCTCTGAGGAGTTCACGCAGGTGAGGTTTGCCTTTATCCAGAGGAATCTCTCCATATTTGTTGCAGATGCTAACTAGAGCCCCGTTTGTCACAAGGTCCTGAGAGAAAGGAAAAACTGCTGTCAGCAACTTTTTACTGCTTCATCATTGTGAGAAATGCACATTAAGACGGATGAGTCCAGCCAAAGACCACCAGGGGGCACACTGACCTCAGCCACTTCATCCTGGCCCCAGAAGCAGGCGTAATGCAGTGGCGTGTTTCCGTGTTCATTGGCTGCGTTGGTGTCTGCTTTGCACTGGATCAGCTGAAAGAGAAGCAGAAGCAGGAGATTAAACGATAAACAAAGCTGCTCAGATCTTGTTTGGGCTGTACACAGGGATGGGTATGAAGGCTGCCAATAAAAACAAAAAACAAAAAAAAACCCATGACGGTTCATCTCGCCTGTGGACACATACCAGAGGTATTGAGACATGCCTAATATTAAACACCCGGGAGCCACTTTAAATCAGACACCCTGAAGCTCTGATGACATGAGATACAAAATGTTCCTGGACTGTGTCTCTTCAGAGAATAGGAGCATTTTCGTTAAACAAAACCATCTGTGAGATTTCTTTGTTTTTATTCATTCATGAAGCAGATCGTTTGCTTCTTACATTACTTGCACAGTGCACACATGCATTGCAGCAGAAACAGAGTTTTAATTAGTGAAAAATAAGTATCCATCAGCTGCTGATAAAGCTATATTTTTCACATTGTGTAATCCCCTCTTGAGAAAAGCACTGTCTTGAATACTTACAGAGAATAATGAAATGCGTCTGTCAAAGAATCAGACTATACTCAATCTGCCCTCAACAGATACAATGATTTTTCCGTACTTATTTCTCCCCTAACACTAACAAAATGCTAAACACGCCCTTCAGTATCAAACTGCAGATGCTGGAGCTGCAAGAACTGACAAGACTTTTGTGTTCATAATTGCAGCTTGGTGTCATCATTTGGGGTTTCATAACATCCTGTTTTTATGAAGCAAACTTGATGAGATGGATCATTGTTGGAGCCAGAGATAAGAAACCTGTGCTCAAAAAATTTCATCAGTTTTCAAAGATTTATTGTAACAGAAATGCACACGTTTTAAATTCTGCACTGCTAGATCTCGAAAAGGTTCTTGGTAGAGTTTCAAAGAGGGAAAAGAAAGCAGTTTATTGAAAAATTATAATGAAAGAGACTGTTCATCAGCAGCTAAAAAAACCCCCAAACCCCTAAAATAGAAATGAAAGTGTGCAAAAGAACTTCATAATGAGGAGCTCCACTGTTCTTCTTTTTCTCCACTTGAAAAACTCAGTCATTAGCACTCAGTCCAGGGCCCTCAGTCATGAAGGATGACCCCTACAACATCTCCACTGTATAACCATCAGCTCTAATGTTCAAGAAGGAAAAAGCAGAATATGATAGAGCCCTCTCCACTGTGACATTTAGAAAACATCTCAAGTGAGATTTCTTTGTTGTGCCAGTAACGTTGGAAGCCATCAGGACTGTAAAAGTTCATTTTTATCTCATCAGAGAATAAAACTTTCTTCCACAGCTCAACAATCTAACCATGGTCAATAAGAGAAAGTGTTTTTTTAGCTTTTGCCATCAGGAAGTCTTGACAGTGTGAATACCTCAGAGGAAATGACACTAAATCACAATATATGCTCATTCTTTTTAGTTTTTGCTTACTCAAATTTATTTTTGTCTCTCCTCCATTTCTTCTTTTTGCATTTTGAAACTCTACTTAAAATCTTTTGAAGATCCAACAGTGAGTGCAATTTTTAAAGACAGAAAGTGAGTCACGCTCAGAGAAGAAAGCTCATTTCATTATCAGACTAATGAAGCCTGGATTATTCTCTGCACAGCCCTTTTTCAACACAAAAGTTGAAGCATGAAACCTGCAATGCACCAAACGACAAACGCCATTGGGAGGAGGCTGGTGTGTGGCAATTCTGAAAAATGTTGTAATTGCAGGAAGCCCTGATCCCACTCAGTAAACCAATCACAGGGTGAGCTTTTCATGGTGTTTATACATGTAGTTCCATTTGGGAGGAGCATGAGAAGCTTTTGAATTTCAAAGGCTTTCAATGCTTCTCCAGTTTAAGTAGTTGCAGCACGATATAAGGCAACAAGTATAAGCTTCAATTTAATAACTCTGTAAAAAGGGAGTTGGGACCAACAACAGAAAACTTGACGATCATACAGACCCCGTGCACTTTTGAGGAGGATTGTTGACGATGAAGATACATTACAGAAGTATAAACCAGGTTCTACAGTAGGGCTGAAGGATTTATTGGTTTCATTGTGATCATGTGATCGCTAAAGCTGTGATTTTTTTTTTTGCTCCTGACTGACCCAGGATCTGCTGTGTCAGCTGTTTCACACACACCTGTCCTGAGTGTAAGAAAAAAATCCTTTTTTCCTTGGGATTGTTGAATTTTGTTTTTAATTGTTTTGCTTTTTTATTTTATTTAACTTGACACAATTAAGAATGTTTTGCACTACATTATTTTAATAAGTTAAGAGTCAAAGATAGATTTTTTTGTTCTTCAGTTTTAATAACTAAAAATACAATTTGAAAAGTCCTGTTGAGAAATAACAAGAACAAGTTTTGGACTCAGGGTTTTGAGAGAAGTCAAAATTCAACTATTTATCTAAAAATCTTATTTATCTATTTTTCCTTTTATCCCATAATTTTGTATTTATTTCGTATATTTTGACTTAAATCTTAGAATTTTGACTTTATATCAAAATTTCAACTTTTTATCTCAAACATTTGCCTGTATTTCAAAACGTGGGCTTTTTATCTTAGACTTTTGTCATCTCAAAATTTTCTTAAACTCTGGAACTTATTGACTTTTTCTCTTTATTTCTCAAAATTTTAACATTTCATATTAACACATTGACCTTTTATCTAAAAAGTTGGAAACAATTCTTACCTTCAGAAGTAGTAGCTTTGGATGTTTCAATGGTTTGATGTAATTTTCTGTCAAGTTTGTAAATGTTATTGTACATTGTGAAAACTTCACTAAAGTTTGATTTAAAGAAAATCCTGAATCGAACTGAAATTGCTATATCTGCCAGAAAAATCACAATTAGATCTTTTTCTAAAACCGCTCAGCCCTATTCTACAGGAGCGTGTGCACAAACCTCACCTTTCCCACAATCTCCCGATGCCCGTGGCTGGCCGCCAGGTGCAGAGGCGTGTCGTCACCACGGTTCATGACGTTGATGCGAGCCCCTCTCATGATGAGCATGTCGACCACGTTGGAGCGTCCCTCTCTGCACGCCCAGTGTAGGGGGCTGAAGCCGTGGTCGTCTCTAAGGAGGGAGAGGAGCGTTCACACTCAGTACACGTTCCACAAAAAAAGAAAAAAAAAACCTCAGCACAGCAGGAACTTAAAATAACTGACTGATGCAGGAGAAGTGTTTGGTTTCTTCGGGCAGAAAAAGAAAAGTGTCAACTTAAGCCCCTCTTTATCCACGTTAGGTTCTTTGCAAACAACTCTGTGGCGGGCGTACTTGGATGAAGACCAAGAGGTACACAGAAGAAATGTTTTTTTGACAGTTAAAATACCACTCAAGTCAACAAAAAGACATTCCAGAAGAAAAAGAGGTGGTGAGCAAGGCAGGGTCCACTGACAGCAGCACCACCCATGTTACACAGTCAGTGTTTCTACATCCATTAAACCAAATACTGCTGCACTTTTCATACGCAGTCAGTATCACTTCTCAATTTGTTTTTATTGTCAATAATTTGGGTATTCTATAGATGGGCTGAATGATTTGCAAAAATAATGTAATTGTGATTAATTTTATCAATTTTCAGGTTCCTCATCTTATGCGTTACGAAAAAAACACAAGAAATTAATCACTTTTTATTAACCTCCTATGATGCGAGGATTTGTCTGCTGTGCATTTTTTATTTCTCCTTGCTATTCAGGATCAGTAAGACTTAATTAGTATAACAACTAAACTTGGTCCTTGTACCAGAAGTTGTATTTGTAGAGTTATTAGTTAGCAACAAGTTTGTAGTCACAAGTGTCATTGTTCTAAGCTACACTTTTTTCCCCCTGAAATGAGTAAAATGTTGGGACATCACCAAAAAGATGACATTGGAAGTGTCCCTAAATATGACTAATTGATTAAAGTTTCAAAAAATGAAGTTTCATGGGTCTAAGAGGCAGAAATGTAATGTCTACATATGTGGACGCCAGGTCTTAAAAGGTGAAAAAAGCACCATATTCGATAAAAAAAGACTAAATAACTCTGAAAAAAGAAGAACTATTTAGATTTACATGAGAGATTTGATTTTAAATAGAAATGTGAGGCACCTGAAAAGTATGTTGTGCAGTCGGTATTACTTTTTCTACTCGCGAATACTTTTTGCCCATTTTAATCTCTTTTTATTCTTTCATTTCGCTGCCTTGGGGCAATATTTCTGCTACTTTCTGACTCTTTTCCAAGTTTTTCTCACAATTTTCATCTATTTTTGATGCTTCCTGACAAGTTCTTGCCACTTTTTGATGTTTTTGCCACTTTTCACCACTTAAATACTTTTTCTTACAAAGGTAGTTTTGAATAATTTGGCTCTTTGGATGAGCAAGGTTGAGTAAAACTGGTGTAGAGCATAAAGCATCTATTGCAACACAATGCATTCTGACACATTTCAGCTTAAAAAAAAAAAAACACTGTCTGCAATTAGAATAATGCAGCAGGTCATATTGGGATTTAATGTAATTTGCAATCAAATGCCCAGCCCTATTATTATCATATAATTATAGCAGGTCTTAAAACGGCTCTTGCAGCGCTCTGTGTTCAATGAAATAGGAAAGAAAGAAACTTAGGTTCCTCATTTTGATGCATAATGTAGCCTAATGCACGCTTTATGGTCAACATTAAAAATTCATGTTGGTCTATTTTGACTCTGGCAATTCCAGTTATGATGCTGCAAAGATACATGGTTCGAAGTGCACCTTCCACTTTCAGCACAAAGTTAAATCAACACCTCTCTAAAAACTGATCGATACAAACAAAATAAACTTCAATAAAAGTCTGGAATTTATCTGTAATAAATGGGTTGGGTTGTTTCCTCTTCAGTATTGTGATGCTGAAGTTCACAGGAAATTCTGTCATCTTCCCCCTGAAAAAGGGAAGTTGGTGGAGCAGCATCTGGCGCTCATCATTCTGACAGTGACAGTGTCAGCGACACATGTAAGACAGTGGCCTGGATTACACGGCAGAGTGACTGATGGCACACGTCCACAGAGAGGAGAGATAAAGCAGCAGTGAGTGCTGAGTGACAGAGAGTCAATCAGGAGTGGGATAAGAAGATACGGCACGCTCAGCATCCACCGCGGTCCTTATAAGGCGCAGTGAGACTTCCTCCAGCTGCTGTGTGTGATTGTGTCATTCTTCATTTCTCTCCCGGTCGCGGTCACCTCCTCCTCTTTCACAAAGTTTCCTCCCTTGTCTGCGACTCTCCACTCCCCCACTGTCTCATTCACTTCCATCTTCTCCTTCTTCTTTCCACTGGAACAGCTGCTCTGGACGATGATATTCCTCTTTCCAGACACTTTCTATTTGCGCCACAATCCTCCTGCTAATAAAGTTACACACTCGCTCTGAGGTTGTGTGTAGGCCGACAGAATAATAATGTGATCTGAGGACTGAGGGAGTATTATGAATCTGCAGGAAGGAATCTGAGCCCCCTCCTCTGCCATCAATTCACTGGGTTGTCTTCACACAATCCGAGCAAAATTCAGCTCAAAATGGCACCAAGAGACTCACAGAGAGCTTCAGTCCCTCAACACACATCTATCTGTGCGTGTGTGTGACCTGCTGCAGTCACACTACATCTGCTCCGTGAGCAATTTCCTCTCAGACCAAAAGGCCAAATCCTTCAGACTAATTAGTCAAAGTTTATGAGAGGGAACCTCCCCACAGACTCACTGCTATGATTTCTATTGGTTTTCTGTGGTAAGCACAGAGAACCTTTGGAGAAAGTGTTAAAGAGTCAAAGGCAAATAAATTCACTCTTGATTATTTGTAAAACAGTAGTTTCACTGTATTGAAAGCAGCTGTTTTCACTCAACACTGAATATTTTGGTCAAGACTTTGGTTATTTTCTGATCCCAGTATGAGCTGAGTTTTGTGCCACGACTGATTTTGTAAAGCATGAAACTGAATTTCATGTGTTAAAATTGGATTTATCTGCTTAGAAATTGTATTTAAACCACCAGGAAATCCAACTTTTTTAAACAAAAATGTGGAGTTAGAGTGAGATGGACATGGGCGGCCAAATGCTCTGCTCCCCCAGCATCATTTCATCAGTTAGACACAAAAATTAAAAATATTAAAAATATTTTTATTCTTTGTAAATAGCGCAAGTTTTTATATTTTTTTTCCTAAATTGCTATTTCTAATAACTATTTTAAGTCTTTATTATTATAGTAATAATGATAATGGTAGGGGTAATGATAATAATAATAAAAATGATTATTGTTGCTGTTGTTGTTATTATTGTTGTTGTTATAATTATTACTACAGCTTATTTTTTATCTTAATTTTTTTTATTATTATTCTACTTTATTCTATTTTATCATTTTATTTTATAGTTGCATCTTTTGCACTTAGAATGTTTATGAGCTGCTGTGACGTTGAAATTTCCCCCATGGGGGATCAATAAAGACTATTCTATTCTATTCTATATTAACTCCAATGACAAAGATATTACCTTCCAGAAAAGTTTATCTGTTTATCCTTTTGAAATCAATGACACAGACTCCATTTCAGTACAGATGCCCAGTTATTAAGTCTTGAACTAAAATCTTATGGCATGAAAACAACCACATCAAAAGAAAAAAACAGAATTTTACTGACATTAGAAGCCGATGTGCAGAGGATTTCTGTGAATTTGTGCTTGATTACTCTTTCTTACTGACGTAATGATCATAACACGGTGAACTGATACTGAATTATGACAGTGAATCTGAATTCTGTATTTATGAATTTGAAGAAAATGGAGATGAATTTTTGAAATAAAGCAAATAAATTCAATTTCAGATCATGCTTTTCAAATTCAATACAATATATTCAGTATAAAAGCACAAATCTCAGTCCATATCAACAATTTGAGTTTCATCTGATTTGCTCTGTTTACATCTGGATCTCTTACTAAAGGTGATTCAAGTACATAAAAACTCACACACAAAGTTTTCCATAAGCCATCAGAATTTAAGCCTCGTTTGTTTCTTATCCTAAATTATAGAGGGATAAAGATTTAAGTCTCTGTACATCTGGCTCTAATTCAGCTGAAAATGTGAAGCTGTTGGAGTTTCCTTGCTCAAGATCAGAGTTTTACACAAACAGATTTTTATCTTACGTCTTTTATTTTGTCTTTCCACTGGAGTTAATTCCACAGCCTGTTTGGTCGGAGAAAAGGGAGCATGTGTCAGAACCTTGTTAATAACTAAACTGACACACAGGGAAATAAAACTGGCTTTGCACCTGAAAACAAGCTGAACTGACGTTTGCAGCAGCTTGGCTCGAAGCCACTCCAGATTTTATTGAGTGAGTGTTTCCCTAACACTTCTGTAAGAGCAGCTTTTCGATGTGTGACTGCTTTATTCAGTGTTTTAGTGGTTTTTGATCGAGAAATGTGAGACAGACAGCTTTAACTCGTGTTAGTGAGCAGAGGGTCCTGTGAAATTGTGGTCTTTTAAATACAGACAAAGACAGAAGCTGTTTATTATCAGTCAGCTCCAACCGGTAATTAACTGTTTGAGAATAATTATAAACCACAAAAAGCCCCATTGCACTTCTAACTGTGAAGAATCAACCACTTTCACATCCAGTGAGTCTCAGGCTTCTGGTTTCTGAGTGTATTTCTGCTCTGAGGCTCTTTTTATAGGATAGATTTCCTCTTTAAGCTGGCTCCATCCCCACAACCCAAAGGCGCTTGAGTGCCAGGGTTTTCTGCTGCTCAGCCCCTCCACACAGGCTGTGGTCATTTATTTCAGGCACTTCCACCTGCCAACAGGGCTCAGCTTGGCAGATAGGAAAGCCAGAGGAAGAGCCCTGTCTGCACCCTGTATGTCTCTGCCTCCACATCCACAACAGGTCAGATAACACGGCTCAGATCGGGGAAACAAACTCCCAGACACGCTCAACAGATGAGAGGAAGATCCAGAGAAGAGGAAAGAACGGGTTTCATAACAGCATGAGTGTGTTGGTGTGTAATAAAACTGTCACTGTCTACATGAACACAGTGATATTTTAATACTGGACTAATGCACTTTTGATTGATTTTTTTTTCCATTTTGCCACCTCATCAAAACCCAATGAGTCTTTTACACTCTATGAATGATATGCAAAATATTGCAGTTAAATTCATGTGGCGTGGAGCTTGAAAAAAATAAACTGCCTCAATATTTTAGGTGGATACACACCTATCCCAGATACCTTACAAATGTTAATCTGTTATAAAATTTCAAGGTATGTACGTTAATAAAGTAGCCTTTACATACTTTAAATGTCATGACTTCTCCTTGGTATTTATTACAGATACACTGACCCAACTTTCTTAGTACTGACACCTGAGCTTTGACATTGGCCGATGCCTCAACTGATTCGACCTGATACCAGTATTAAATTAAAATTCTCTGTTCCTTAATACAAGGGTGAGATTGAGAGCTATGTTTTGGTAACTTCAGGCTTTTCAAACTAATATGAAATTTAAAAAATCATTTAATCTCACTGCACTATGACTTTAAATGACTATAGATAAACGTGTGGTGAGTAGCTCTCCAATGTTAACATAAATCATAGTTTGAGGAACAGTGATAAATGAGGGCTGGTATCAAAAATATGCTTTAAACTTGTTGAAAAAACAGGATAGATCTTTTTTTATACGAGTAGTTTGCATATTTCTGTTAGTTCTAAAGTATTTTATATGAAATTTCTACTGTTAATTACCAATCAAAGAATCGGTCCCATTAAAGTGTTAAACAGTGCAACCAAAAAAAGCGTGACAAGTATTAAATAATTCACTTTCCTAGACGTCATGCAAGTGCACAGATAAAAAAAGTTATTTATGAAATATTACCTCCAAGTATGTTAAAAATATTTTGTTTCCGAACTTGATAATAAAGGGTTTTTGTTGTACTGAGAAAGTTAGTATGCTGTACACATCAATATTTTATCTCTATTTTTGGGTAGAGAGTTTAAAATTCTTTTAAATTTCATTACTTAAGTGTAGTTGACTGTTTAAACTGTATCCATACTAACTTTTTCTGAGAAATATTGGTTACACCAATCAGTATTTATCAGTTTTACCAACTGACCGCTTCTTTCACCCATGTATAAACCTCAGCAGCGGATAAGTGAGGAATTAAAGTTGCACATTTTGCAAGTTGCTGTCCTTTAAAATCCCAAAACCGCTTTTTTTTTAATCTTCTACAATAATATTTCAGCAAAAAATGTCACGGAAATCTGATCTCACAGTCTGAGTCTGTATAAAACCAATATCAGAAATCAGGATCACACCTGTGCATCCTTAATTTTCATATTTAATTGTGCTTATAAACTGAAAATGCGGTGTATATCCGACGACTTTAAGTTTTGTCAGACCTGTGTTAGAAATGTGATCAACACAACAGGCATGAAACTATGACGACCTGCTTCAACAAGCCTCCAAACCACAGACTAGTCATAACAGTGCAGTCACAGACTCATACCACAGCTGTAGTGAGGTTATTAATAAAACCTGCATTCACACTTCAAAGATACTTTCTTCCTAAATATCGAGCTTTAACGTAAACAGTGTGATAACTTCTGTAAAAATGTGGCGTCCTTCTGACAGAAACAATCACAAAAAAAAGATTCTGTCCACATGTGAATGTTCACCGGATGAAAACAGAGAGCTGCAATCACAAACAGTTATTCTGTAAATGTGTTAATCTCATCTTCTCCTGGTGTGTTTATGCATTTCATTCTATTTTTCATTCTATTTTTCACTCTTACACTTTGTTTTTTTTATATCCTTTTCCACCAGTTGTTCTTGTTCTTTAACTTTTTGCACCAACAAACTAAGACAAATTCCTTGCGATGTAAAAACTACTTAGATATATAAAGCTGATTCTGATTTGTCAGATTAAATTAACCTTTTTTTTCGATTTCAGTAACTCAGGTGCATGCCATTCTTTTATGTGTGATATTCAGACTTAGTTTAATTATCTAGAGAGATAAACACAAGCATCATACATTCATCTTTGTTATGATTTTATGCAAGGGCTGGGGAATTAATTACAGATTAGATTAAATCCAATATGGCCTGCTGCAATATTCTGTGCAATATTCAATTGCTGCAAACTACTTTTGCAAGAGCATCAATTTAAGTGGTGAAAAATGACAAAAATGGCAAGAAATAGAACTAAAAATAAGTTTATGGTGGCAAAAAAAAGCAGGAAAAACAGGTGAAAAGGACCAAAATTGGATGAAAACTTGGAAAATTCAGAAGAAAGCAACATTTTTCAGAGGCCTGACATTTCTGTTATGATGTCCTTTTGTTGATCTTGTGTAATATTCTTAATTTCTGAGACACTTAATTCTGGGTTTTCATACTTTGTAAGGCATAATCAAAAACATTTTAAGAAATAATGGCTTCAAATAATTCAGTCTAATGAACCTGCAAAAAAAACGCATGTTTTGCGATTACTTAACTCAGTTCTCCATCTTTTGTGTTGTAGATCTTAATTGCGATATTGAAAGGGATGATACTTTTTTTATTGTTCTCTTCTTTCGTAAGAAATACACATGAGGAAGAGTAGTGGGGTTTTTTGAAAACATAATGAAACAAAACAAAAAATATCCACCAAAAAAACACAGTTTGTGCTTACAAGTAATGCAAAAGAATAAGAATATCAAAAAAATGTAAATAATTTGGGCTACAATGAATCTGCATAAAAGCTGTTTCACTTTTTGAAATGAGTGACCCAAAATATTTAACTTTTCATGATATTCTTATGTTTTGATATAACTTGTACATACAAACAGAATTTCTTTTGTAGATATTTTGTTTTGTTTTGTTATTTTTTACAAAAGCTCTACTATTCTCTCTCATGTGTGTTTAGTTCTTATTCAAAAAGAGAATAATAAAAGGGTACCTGCAGGTTTTGGACAGTCAAATTTAAGACTTTTTAAAACCCTTTTAATGCCACTTTGAATGAAATTTAAGACCAAAAACACATAAATATGGTTGATGGTTTGGGGGTCCTGCTGCATTACAACCAAATCATAGCATGTGTCACTTAATGAGACTCAAACATCTAAGGGTGTTTTTTTTTTTCAAACTTTGTAATTGAAGTTTACTTTTTGACTGTTTATTGAACATAAAGTTGTTCGTTGGTTAATATCTGTGTGTAGCTTGGATGCAGATAAACTATATCAGCAGATTGTAAGACAGTTTTCACTCAATATCTCCTTCTCATACAGTCCCACAAATATAATTAAAATCAATAAAATTTAACAAATCCTGCCCTGACAAATTCAAGACCTTTGACTAATTTATTTAAGACCAGAATATAACTTTTTAATGAATTTAAGACTCTTTAAGGATGTGTAGGAACCCTGCTAAAAGTAACTGCAAATTGCTCAGCACAAACTATTTCAAACTGGCGCGAATGTGTGGTGTGCATGCAAAGAGTAAAGATCAGATAATGACTAAAGTGTAAACATTTCAGAGAATTTTTTTTCAAACTTTGTAATTAACTCCTCTAAAAGTGAGGGAAATGTTGAGCGGAAATGTGTGGAGCTATCTAATACCGCTGGGAGAGGAGGACTACCGGAAAGTGGAGGGGGGAGGTGATGTGCTCCATTTCTCTGTTGAAAAATGCACAATTTGCCACACACACACACACACACACACACACTCACACAAAGATTCTCTGTCTTGTAAGGCATAACTCTTAAAGCCCTGCCCCGCTACAATAACCTCCTCCCCCTCGTCTCTGTGAGTTTTGGAAGGTGGTAGATGGTTCCCTCGAGGCCTGTGTGTCATTCCTTGTAAGGAGATTCAGCATTCCTCTTCTACTCTTTGTCTAAGGGGGGGGTGTTACATCAGTGTGAACACCTTATCATGATCCAGGAGCTCAGAGAATATTACAGAGGGAAGAATTAGCAGCACAAAGTGTGTTTTACTCCCACTGTAGGAAGATATATCACCAGGGAAAAGGGAACTTGACGTGTAATCAGCTAATGGATGAGTCACATGTGAGGGTCGAACAGCAACGTGAAAACAAAAAATGAGGAAATAAACAAAGTCAGAGCAGATGTTGAAAGAAGTGCTGGAATTAGAAGCTTAAATGTAAATGTTTTGCTATTTTGATGCGGTGTGTGTATGGAGAACAAGGTTTCACAGAGCATGCCGTGCTCAAAGAGAAAACTGAATGCGTACGCCGGGATGCATTGTGGGAAAGCAACCACAGCCTCCAGCTTCTGCATTTCAACTGCCCTATTGCAAAAAAACAAATCAATAAAGCTTTCGAAAACAATCCAATTAGATGTTATTATGATTAATGTTAGCGCCATGAATACAGGAACAAAAACAGAGAGAGCAGCTCCAAGATACACAGTCATTATTAATTCATTCACCCCATGTTTGTACTGAAAACAAACAACAGCAGTGGTTTAAATCTGGGACAGAAAGATCCCAAACTGAAGCGTCAAGGGTGGCCGCTACTACTTAACTCGCCAGCTTTGCAAAGTTTTTCCTAACAGAGTCAGACGAGGATACAGAAGCTGATTAATGAGCCATAACTCCTGTGTAGATACTCTAAAAATGACCGATCCTGCAACTTGAAACGGGATTATCAGAGCGAGCTTCCTGTCCAGCGTCACGTTTTTGAATTACTCCACTGGCATCCAGTACATAAACACGCGCCCACAAGGAAACGGGTTCAATCACAGGCCAAGATCTCGCTGGGGACTCAGAAGGCGGACGACTGTTCCTGCACCAGAACCTCAGCTTCACTGCTGTTCAGCACTTTTCTGTTTCCTGCAGTCAGTGTGGGTGATTTTCACTTTATCCAACATCTAAAAGTCATGTTGCAGCAGGTCAGATCACATAAAAGTTGTGCAACAGTAGAAATTGGCAGCATCTTTATCTTGACAACGACATAAAATAAACAATTTTTCTGTATTTCAAATAAAACAAATCAACTATTCATCTTTTTTACTGTCATTTCTGATGTGGTTGGCACAACTGTAACTTGTCAGTTGGTGTAACTAGGAAAAAATTCATTCATTCATTCACTTATTAGTTTATTCAAACCATCAGATAAGCAACTGAAGTGAACAACAAATACTTGACGATTAAGATGTGAAAAGCTTTTTGTTCCTCTTATCTTACCATCTTTTCTCCTAGTTGTTTTTATCTTATTATTTCTACTAGACTCTCATTTTTTTGCTTCATATTTTACTACGAGATTAAAGTTGAAATGAAATATTTTACTTCAAGAATAAAGTCGAGATTAATTATTTTACTACGAGATTAAAATCAAACTTAATCGATTAACGACAAGATTAAAGTCAAAGTTAATTTTTTTACTGGGAATCTAAAGTCGAAATTTATCATTTCACTCCGAGATTAAAGTCAAAATAAATCAATTTACTACAAGAATAAAGTCTAAATGAAATATTTTACTACAACATTTAAGTCGAAACTCCGAGATTAAAGTCGAAATGAAATACTTTACTTCGAGAATAAAGTCGAAATGAAATATTTTACTTCGAGAATAAAGTCAAAATGAAATATTTTACTTCGAGAATAAAGTCAAAATTAAATATTTTACTTCGAGATTAAAGTCGAAATTAGTTATTTTACAAAAAGATTAAAGTCGAGGTAAAGTTGTATCGGAGGTAGGTAAGGAAACGAACAAATCAGAAGAAGAAAAAGAAGATTAGCAGGAAAGATTAAACGTTTATTAAAATGTTCTGCTCAATGAGCATACCCAGTTTTTCGGTGGTCTACAGACTTTATTCTCGAAACAAAATAATTAATTTCAACTTTAATCTTGTAGTAAAATATGAAGTTGGAAAAAAAAATGCTTGATGTGGCCCAAATTGTTCGTTGTACATTCTTACCCTTTTTAATTACTTATTTTGTCCTATTTATTGCACTTTATTTATCTTTATTATTTACAATCATATCCCTATTTTAATATTTTTTATTATTTTTAATCTTTTAAAATATAATTAGTGGTGTGCATTAGTCTTTTCTGTGAAATCTTTCTCCCAGTGTATGACTTCTGTCCTCCTGCTTTGCATATATTTTATGACGCTATGTTCAATCACTGTGAAGCACTTTGAACTGCGTTTTATTTGTACGATGAATATATAGATTGATTGATTGATTCTACTATTTTTGTGGGATTTTTTGTCTTAAAAAGTAAAATGAGATGACAAAAAATACTGAATAACTTGTCACTAGACTGTAATAATCTTCAATTACAAATTATACTACAGACATTTGAGAGATACTTGCTGGTAATTTTACGGACAAAAAATAAAACTGGGTAACATTTATATATACATTTTCACATATCTGGTTGCGCCACCTGACATTTGGCAGAGGAAAAGTTAAAAACTCAAAAATATACGCTATATCCATCTTGAAAAAACATTAAAAATACCTTTTTAGACCCTAAATTTGTTATTGAACCTTTATCCAACATCTCAGTCATGTTGCTGTAAGTCAAGATCTGATAAAAATTGTGCAACAGAAGCAAATTTAAGACACAGAAAGAAGGAAATCTTTGCTCACCCTTGGTTGAGATCATTCTCTGTGTTGTCCAACCACAGTCGAACTGCGACTGCGTTACCTTCCCGACACTGCGTGAAGATATCGTCCATTTTGGTTCAGCGCTTCCTTCTCTTCTTACGGTGGAACAGCTGGAGCGAACTAGGAGCCGAACAGATGGGGGAGGTGACCCGGGGGGTTCAGCGGGGTCGTGGTCAGCATCAGACCCTCATTTGGGACGACGAGGGTGAAATCAGAGGACACCTGGATAACGAGACGGAAAAAGGGATGTTCCTGTGATAACACATTTAAACTGTCTGACCTCCAGACGGGAACATCCTCTCTGTTATGAGTCTGAACAAACAGATGAAAAAAAAACCAAGCAACTGCTTAGCGTTGACTAATCCAACCCAACTTAGTAATAATGAGTGGGAAGTTTACAGCACGGTGACTCATAAAGTTTGACTGTAAAAAGTCCCCTGTGCACCAGGACAGATAACAGTTTTCTCCTTGTGCCAAATTTGATAGTTAAGTTATTGCTGCTTACTTGATTTAGGATGATTTGACTCGTTGAATCTTTAAGTTCTGGACTATTCCCAAATGTTTTCCGTTTACAGCAAAAATTAGGGCTGAAACATTTGCAAAATAATCCAATTGCAATAGTTTTTCCCCTAACTTGCAGGCAAATTGTGTTGCTTAACTAACACAACACCCTTCATTGTAATGAGCTCCATATTAGATAAAGACAACTAGGAATAAATAATACAAAAAAGAAGCACTGTTTTGATTCATTTGGCAAATTTGATCCCAATTGCTATGTTTTTGTATTGTTGCAATTTGAATAAGAAAAACCCATAAATGAGGGACTTAAGAGGGAATTTCGCTTAAAGGAATACACAAAAGAAAGGGTTTTTGTGTTCAGATACATCTCAAAATTAATAATAAAATTAAAAAGTCGAATATTTTTGGCCACTCGTTTCAGAAAGTGAAACCCAGATTTTATATAGACTCATTTTCCTTAGAGTGAATCATTACTTTAAGCCTTAATTCCTTGAAATGTTGATGATTATAGCTTTACAGATAATGGAAACCCCAAATGAAGTATCTCAGAAAATTAAAATCTTACACAAGATCAATAAAAAATGCCAGGCTTATGAATATTGTCTTCATTTCTGTGCATTCAATACTATTCTTGCTACTCGTAATTCCCACTTTCAGACGATTTTCTCCTACTTTCTGACAATTTCCTAAGTTTTTGCCCCTGTATACTCACTTGTAGTACTTTTGGACCATTTTAATGCTTTATTTATGTAACAATTTTCAATACAGGTGACAAAATGCTTCACAATAAGCAATAAATACAGGTAAAAATGAACAGCAGACAGTAAAACGAATAAAAGAGCATCCAAGCAGAAATAAAACCATCACTTTTAACTTATTTTTCTTACTACATCTTGCCATTTTTGCTACTTTTTACCTTTTGTAAAACTAGTTCTCAGCTGTTTGGATTTGTTTTTTTCTCTCTCTCTCTATTTATTTGCCTCATCCATGCTCATTGAATTATACGCAGACAATTACAAGAGAAGAAAAAGATAATACATTCTTAGACAACTCAGTACTCATTGTACAAATTTATAAAGGTCTGTTGAATATGATGATGGTCTTTCTCAACTTTAATTTGTTATCAAAACTATTCCATAAACAAAAATGCACAATGGTTGAATAACACTGGTGTAGAGCATTAAATATAGACTGCCAATAAAAGTCTATTTTGTATTCTGACACATTTTAGGTTAAAGAAATATTACAATCTAATCCCATTGCAATGAATTGTCTTCACAGTCACAGAGTTTTTGTACATGGTATTGTCCCTTTGAATGAGTTTCACACAGCCCTAACTTTGTTTTAACTACCTGTTTGTCCTAACTGAAAATTACACTTAACACCAGAGTTTAAAAACAGTAAGATCAGAGTTTTTTATGCCAAAACTAAAACCTGGTGCCACGACTGATTCACCATTTACACCAAACAGCTCCTGCAGCATTAAGACTAGCGGCTCTGCTAACACAGAGGAGTCAGCTCTTTTTAGATCACTAACGTACATGGTTATCTCCGAAGCTTTAGGTGGAACTAAATTACACATTTATAACACTGTTATAAGTGAAAAGAAGTCGATAATCTTCCCTTAAACTCACATATTCCTGCTCACTAAATGAAACCCAGCGAGCTAAAAAGCTAACCGGACTTCACCAACTGCCTCCGCTTCACGCGCTGTTATGACGGAAAACGTGTTGAATTAACCGTTAAAGCAGCGAAAATACTCAGTATATGAGTTTCTATATCGATAAACTTACCGTATACAGTCTCCTGTTGCTGTGTAATACAGTTAAAGAGAGAAGAAGTGGTTTAACTGTTGACCCAGAGCATTGAACAGTGTTTAACGTCCACACCCTCAGCGCCACCGGCCTCCGTACATTCACCGCTATGGTGGTAACGTTCATTGGCTGCGGTCAGAGAGCGCCCCGCCCCCTTCAGGCAGCAGCTGGAACTGCAGGGAGAAAAATATTCACAGCCTCAGGTCACAGTTTTCTACGGAAGAGGATTAGGGCCACTGAGGAAAAAAAAAATTCCAAAAAAAAAAAAAGTCAGAATTCTGAGAAAAAAGTCAGAATTCTGACTTTAATCTCAGAATTCTGACTTTAATCTCAGAATTCTGACTTTAANATGGAGTGAATATTGAAAAAGTTTCTGTGTGTAGATTTCTGGGAGTGATGATGGATGAAAAAATGAGTTGGAAACAGCACATATCATACGTCAAAAAGAAACTATCAAAGAACATTTTTATTTTGAATAGATTAAAGTACATCCTTGATTGTAATACAATGAGAATGTTGTATTGCGCACTGGTACTGCCATATTTGACTTACTGTATTGAGGTGTGGGGAAACGGATATAAAAGTAACATTGAGCCAATCTTCCTGTTATAGAAAAAAGCAGTGAGATTTATTCACAAAGTTAAATTCAGAGAGCATACAAATAGTTTGTTTTCTAAGTCATGATTATTAAAACTTCGAGGAATTGTCGAATTACAGACACTATTAGTTATGTTTAAAGCTAAAAATAAATTACTACCCGAAGGTATTCAGAAGTTTTTTGAGTTTGCTGCATATGATGAAAATCATAGAAGGAGATTTAATTTTAGGCATCAATATGCTCGGACAACATTAAAACAAATGTGTATTTCAGTTGTTGGTGTTAAATTATGGAATTCTCAGCAGGATGACTTAAAGGGATGCAGAAATATTCTTCAATTTAAAAAAATATATAAAGAGAGACTTTTCTTAAGTTATGACCTTGAAATTTAATTTGACGCATTGTTCTTTACTTATGTCTATTTGGTTTATTCTTTTTTTGGTTGTTGTTTGTTCTTTTGCTTTTTGTTTTTGTTGAAAATCTTGAAACTTGAGTTCCTTTTTTGAAGGCTCTAAGAGTCGGGGTGGAGGTGATGGTGGTGAAACATTTTGAAGTTTTGTGATCAGAATAGGGGTAGCAATAAATAAGAACTTTGTTCTTCCAGCTGCTCCTTTCCAGGCATGCAGAGTTTCAATGTTTAAATATGTGTAAATATGTGTAATTTATCGAATATTGTAATATTGTAAATTCTCATGTATGGGACAAATTAAAAAAAAAAAAAAACTCAACTCAACTTAATTTATAGAGCACTTTAAAAACAACCACAGCTGAAAACAAAGTGCTGTACACATATGGACAGAAATATTGAAACAAAGATAAAATCAGATATAAACAGACAGTGAGGTGGATAGTCTGATGTGGAGGGGGAGCTCGTTCCACAATTTAGGGGCAACGACAGAAAAAGCTCTGTCCCCTCTGAGCTTCCGTTTGGACCTCGGTACCTCAAGGAGCAGGAGGTCAGCTGACCTGAGGCACCGAGCAGGAGTGTAGGGGTGGAGGAGCTCAGAGAGGTAAGGTGGGGCCAGACCATCAAGAGATTTAAAAACAAATAAAAGAATCTTAAAATGGACCCTAAAGTGCACAGGTAGCCAGTGGAGGGAGGCCAGGATTGGGGTGATGTGCTCCCTTGCACGTCCTCCAGTTAAAAGGCGGGCGGCTGCATTTTGCACCAACTGGAGACGTGCAAGGGAGCACTGGCTGACTCCAAAGTAAAGTGAGTTGCAGTAATCCAGCCGTGACGTAATAAAAGCGTGGATTACTGCTTCAAAGTGCAACTGTGCAAGGAAAGGCTTCACCTTTGCCAGCTGCCTGAGATAATAAAAGCTGGACTTAACAACAGAGCTGATCTGTCAATCAAATTTAAAATCACTGTTCATCTTAAAACCCAAGTTTGACAAAAGTGACTTAAAATGACCTCCCAACGGGCCGAGGTCAAAAGGAAGAGTTATCAGCAAAGTATCAAGAGTGGAAACTTAATGTCTTATATTAACCCTGTGGTGCATAGTGGTCACTACAGTGGACACCTATTTAAAACTTATTTACTCCTAAATTCAAAGGTTCATGTGGTGGAAAAAATGTTCTCAATTCTTTTTCCAAACATATATATTAAAAAAAAAAAGTTATAGACAAACATTTGAGGGTAAAACAGCGTAATAACTATACATTTCTCAATGTTGAAATGGATGACAGAGAGTCAAAATGTTTTGCAAAGCATTAAAAAAGATCATTCATGAAATTACCAAGAAAAAAGAAAGGAAGTCAAACAAAAAATAGTTGTTTACATTAATTTCACTCTTTTTTATGTTGAATGTTCTGTTGCAAATATTTGAAGAAAAAAAATTGAAAACTTTTTTTCATGCATTAAGACAAATAAAAACACTCAAAGGAAAAATCCAGACACTGGCTTTCATAATTCATGCATCAGAGGGTTAAGAGTCTTTGAAGTAATAATAATAATAATAATAATAATAATAATAATAATAATAATAATAACAGTAATAATAACTTTGTTTATAGAGCACATTTATAAACAACAGGTCACAAAGTGCTTTACAGCAGAGGTCCACAATAAAATCATCAAACAAACAGTGAGTCAGTAATAAGGAAACAACACTGAAATGAACAATATATAATCCTACAGACCAAACAGAAGGAGAAAACAGTAGAAAAGATTAAAAAAAAAAAAACATATGTGAAATATAGCTGAAAATAAATAAATTGATAAAGAGGATAATAACAGCCCAAAGTTAGAATGGAAATGATAACTTGAATGCTCAACTCATTAAATATGAATAAATAAATAAAAACAGAAATAATTAAAATAAACTCGTGAATGAATGATAAAAAAGTAAATAAGTTTGGCAAAACTGTAAGGGGGCAATAAGAACACAGAAGAGGGCAATAACTAGGTGAAAAGATGGGAACGATAATAGAAAAAAAAAGACGAGCTTGTAATTAAGCTTGGAAAAATATCACAACAATATTTTGTCGTATTGTCCAATTATAAGGTGTGATTATGATTCATAATAGTTGCAGGTGTTTTGTAATTTCAAAAAGCTAAATAATGTTGTCTGTTGTGTTTTTTCCCTCACTTTTGAGGATTAAGTGTAAAAATACCCTTAATACGTTCAATAAATATACCTTTTGATAGTTTGAAATTCCAATATTATATAAAAAAAAAAATCAGATCCTTTTCAGAGTAAGAGAACTTCATCTCCCATAAGTCTCTGGTTTACTTGCGTCATCAATGTGCGCATGAAGCTCTGTTTTGCTTCCTCTTCACGCATGCGACAAACCCAACGTGGTTTTCTGCTACTCAAGAAAATAACCTTTAATGTATAAATTTAAAAACGTTTTCATGAATTAATCATTTAACAAACATTGTTAGTTTTCTCTGAAACTTCGTGGCGCGTGAATAGACTCACGTGCAGCATCGGTGAGTGATTGAATCAACAGTGAAGTGACAGGAGGCAAAGTTTATAGACTTTTTCTGCAGCTGTGATTAATAATCTTTTTTTTTTCCCTTGTAGTCTTTAAAGAAACATGTTTATAGAGGAAGAAGAGTGGAGTGACGACCAAGAGGCTGAAGTCCTGAGCACAACTGTCCTAAAAAACGAGCAGAAAAATGTGAAAAGCTGCACAAATGCAAAGGTTGGTTTATAAGAAATTAACTCACTGTTATTTCAGACCTACATTAGTTTACTGTGTTTTTAATACAAAACATGAAATCTTTACAAGACTTAATCCAATTTTTTATCTAATGTTTTGAACCACAATATTTTTGTGGCACTTAAATAATAATACTAGGCAACACTTTTTTTTTTTAGTTAGGTCTGACAGCTGTTTTAAACTTAATTTTTTGGGTGCTGAATCCAAAACTGATCTCAGTTTTTCTCTATCACGTCATTTTTTTTTTTTACTTATCCCTGTTTTCTCAAGAAACACTGGGGAACAATTTGTAAAAAATTTCTGTTGAGGTAGATTGAGTTAGACCTTCCAGATAAGCAAAATGTCACTGAATGAAGAATAATTATGTTTCAAACTTTTAATATCTGGTGTTATTTCCAATTTACTGCATGTTATGTGAGAGAAAAACACTTTATACTGAGGTCAAACACAGAGAATTGGATGTTGGAGGTTAAGTGAAGAAAAAACACAACAAGCAAACAGATGGAAAAATTTTAATACGAGAAGTTGAAAGTTTTAACATTAATTAACATATGTACAATAGTGTTTATGAGGCATTTATGAGATTTTCTCTCTTATTTTGAAAAAAAAATAGGTATTTGAGCATAACCTGATCCTCCAGCATTTCATAGCGTGTCTCTCTCTCTTTGCACAATAGCCACATAAGGATGTTTTAAGTAAGGGAGAGAAGTAAAGGAGAAAGTTATTCAGCTACTCACGGATATTGTGCAGTACAAACAAGGCATAGTTCAGTATTTATAAAGATTAGCAACATTACAAGCTTCAAATCAGGGTCATACAGCAAAAAGAAGACTGGAAACACATTTCTGAGACCGCAGAAATATTTTATGCGCTAATTTGTGCACAGCTCAAAACACATTCTTGTACTCTGTTCTCAAAAAGTTACTTTGCATCGTCAACATTCAGATACATTCATATTGTACAAACAAGGCTCGGCACATCCTTCCAAAAGAGTCACCACACAATAAAAGCATCAAATCACACAAGAAATTATGTATATGAAGTGAAAACTAGACACAGAGAGCTTCATTCTTCCCATCTAACGTTACCTTTTCTCACGTGAAGTTGCTCCTTCGGATGCTCTTTTTGTCTCAGGGACATGCAGAATCTTTATAGGAGGTTTGATAACCAAGGATGAGCCTCTTTTTGGCATTTATGGAAAAACTCTGCACTGTTTTCTCTATGCTTCCCTCTCATTCATCAGCTCCCTTGTCTGTGTGTTTATTCCCAGGTTTCTTTAAATGCCTGAGTGAAATTACCGCATTAACGACATATTGGCTGAAAAAGCAACGTCTCAGCTTTGAGAAACCGGTAGAATTTTTTAAAATGTGCAAACCGTTTTAGAATAAAGGACATTCAAATGCAAATGTGCCGGACGTAAAAGGTTGAGGAGACATCGAATGCTGAAATATCACAAAAACAAGGATAGGACACTCTGACAAGATAATCAGCCCCAAAACTCTCATGGATGCAAGTGTTGATGTAGATTTTGTGCAACAACAACACACTAGTATTACTTAGTGAGTGCGCTCTTTAACATAAGCTGAATAAAAGTCCCTCTTGTGCTATAAAGGCAAAAACTTAATAAATGTGTTTAATTATTTGAATATGCTTCCCTCTCAGCCGAAGGTGGTGGGGAAGAAGAGCTTGATGCGGACGCTGCAGACTCTGGGATCAGTGCCAGATTGGAAAAGCGAAGAGCGTCAACAAGACAGCGACAGTGAGACGGAAGCAGCTCCATCATCGAGCAAGAAGAAGAAGAAGAAGAAACGAAGGAACAGGAGAAAACATACGGATGCAACAGAGGAGCCAGAGAACAGAGAGATAGATCAAACTCTAATAGATGAGAAAACTTCAACAAAACAGAATCAGAGAGAGAAAAAAATTGGTGAGTACTAACTGGTTTTAGATGTAGAGTTAGAAGATTTATTGGTTCTGATTAATGTTGAAGTTGATAAAATTGACCAGGATGTATTGTAAACATGTTTTCTTTTCTCAAGGGAACCAAAAAGTTAAAAACAACTCTGTGGGTGAAACAGAGGTCAAAGGAAAGGATAAACCTGTCATTGCAAATGTAAACAAACCAGAGGACGCAGAGAAAGTCAGCAGAAAACAGTGGAAAAACAAAATGAAGAATAAGAGGAAAAGTAAAAACAAATATCGCCCAGATAAGATGCCAGAGGAGGATGTTAAAAAAGCAGAATCTGTAGAGGAAAACAAACCGAACAAAGAAGTCAGAACAGATTCACAAAACAACAACAACAAAAGTGAAAAAAACAGAGAGACGTCAGCCAAGAAAAAGGAAAAGAAAAGAAAACAGACTGAAGAGGATGCTAACGTAACCTCTGAAACACAAACACGTGGAGAAACAAAGGAAGATAAAGCTGTAAAATGTGACACAGGATTAAAACAAGAGGCTGATGAACTTAAAGAAGAGTTCGCTGAAGAACCACAGACGCCAACCAAACGACCAAAACTGGAGCTGAGTAAAGAACAGAGTCTGAAACGAGAGAGGCTGCGAAAAATCCTCCAACCTAAGCAAACAGAACACAAACAAGAAGAAGAAGAGAGTCCTGCTGAGGAGAAGGAGGAGCCACAAACACCAGAACCAGAACCAGAACCAGAGGTGAAGCTGGACCGCTCCACCAGCCTCAGGTTACGCATGCAGCAGCGTCTGGAGTCGGCGCGTTTCCGCTACATCAATGAAGTTCTTTACAGCACGACCAGCGGCGAGGCCAGGCGGATGTTCGGTCAGGACCCAGAAGCCTTTGGGATCTATCACCGCGGTTACACGGCCCAGGTCCAGAGGTGGCCCAGCAATCCTGTGGACACTATTATAGCGTACATCAAACAAAAGTGAGTCAATGTGACAGTTTGTATCAAATTCAACACTTTTTTCAATCATGTATCAGATATGAGGAAAACATCTCAATGTTGGTGAGGCCTTTTAAAGATTTTTTTCAGGAGAGGATAATTTATAGAACCCGACCGATATGGGATTTTTGGGGCCGATGCCAATAACGATTAACCTGCCACGCTAGACAGACAGTTTCTTATATTCGTCATGGATTTATTTCACTAGTCCATCTGGGTAAAGGGCGCTAGAGAGTGTTTTCGGCGGCAGGACTAAAAAAAAATATAGCAGCAGGTGATTGGACAACCGTCCTGCTCGACACGCTCATCACAGACCAATCCACATCAAGCCACGGTGTGACGTAGCAGATTTGTAACCAGATAGAAAGTTCATAGCTAGCTCAGGGCGTAGATGGCCTAGTGGATATGGCCGTGCACCATGAGGTTCGCCCTCGAGCGGGTGGCCTGGGTTCGATTCCTTCCTGTGGACTGTTTCCCGCATGTCACCCCCCACTCTCTCCCCCTTTCCTACTCTATCCACTGTCCTCCTCTATCCAATTAAAGGCAGAACGCCCCAAAAATATCTTTAAAAAAAAAGAAAGTTCATAGCTAGAGAGATATTTCACTAGTCCGATTTTGCTCTTCTCCCGACCAGTGAAGAGCAAAAACATTGTTTCCCGTCAGAGAAGTTTTAACCAACGTTCTCTGTTCTGCTTTGAAAGAAGAAATTGAGTCTATTTCTGATAAAACTGCAGATATCGCCACGTCCACGGAGACCGTTTCACGCACGCCATTGTTTTCAGACATTCAGACGCTTCCCGCTGACGTCTGCAGCATCCCGCCTCTCTTCTCTGATTGGTTCGACAACATCTCTGCCGGGTGAAATCGGTTGTAATCGGATCTTAGCAAGATGGATCTGCAGGATTTCAGAAAATTAATCAGGCTGCTCCATCTGCTCTGCAAGGTTAAATGATGATACTGGGCGCAAACAGAAAAAGCCAATATACGATATTAGGGGTGGGAGAAAAAATTGATTCACACGTGTATTAGGATTTTTTTGTCAAAAAATTGATTTATTTTTCGAATGTAGATGCTCCATCTTACTGTTTATAAGCTGCGCTGGAAAACCAGTAACTGCTTTTCTCCAGAAGAGGGCAAAATGCATTTCTTCCACTATCTACCTGGTAACGTGACGTAACATCTGTTCACAGAAAAAAAAGGACATCACAATCATTCAACTTTTTCACTAACGTTACAAAAGTGAACCGAAAATAGCAAAAATCGTCAATATTGTAAATTTGCAATTTAAATTGAATCGGCACCTAAAGAAATTGCAAAAGAATCAAATTGGTAGAAAAGCGTATCGTCCCAGCCCTATCCGTTATATCTGCTGATATGAGATAAGATCATTGATATAAGCAAGGTATA
Organism: Thalassoma bifasciatum; assembly: GCA_008086565.1. Classification (NCBI taxonomy): domain Eukaryota; kingdom Metazoa; phylum Chordata; class Actinopteri; order Labriformes; family Labridae; genus Thalassoma; species Thalassoma bifasciatum. The sequence goes on along the minus strand of RPOG01003117.1, from coordinate 8,963 downwards.
AGCTGTATATGAACACAGATTATTATAATACCCAAAATATGATTCAAGACAAAGAAGCAGAACTCTATAAAATTAAAATAAGGAACTTTAATTGTAAAACTGTCTACATTACACGATGTTGATGGCTTAGTGGATAAGGTTGCGCACCATGTCGTTTGTCCTCGAGAAGTTGGCATGATTTCGAATCCAACGTGTGACCTGTTTCCCACATGTCACCTCCCACTCTCTCCTCCTTTCCTACTCTATCCACTGTCCTCTTGTATCCAATAAAGGCATAAAAAGGCCCAAAAAATAGTTGAAAAATAAATAAAAATTAAACTGTCTACATTACTAGCTACTGAAAAGTTCCATCCTCCATTTAATGCAAGGGACTAAATGAGATTTTAAGTAACAATATAGCTGCTTTCAAAACGTGCAATGAATAAATTACAACAAAATACATTGGAATATTTTCAAAATTATTTTATGAAGACATTAACTTGTAAATTTATGAGTGTAGGTTAATCCTCTATGGCATAATGAAGTGAAGTGAGACGCTGGATAGTAGACTTTAATTAATGGTGGACATGGAGGTGAACAGTTGCACATGTTGCAATGTTGTTGCTTCACAAAAAAGCAACTAACACAACATAAACATGTTATGTTGTTGCCTTATATGTGTGAAATGACAGTTTATATAGCTTTGTTCATATCATAAAACATGCAAGTTACATGACGTTAAAATGCCGTAACACGCTCTCTGAAACATACATGAAAAAACTAAAATGCTCTCCTCTTAACAGCGTGTTTCTGCGATGACTTTTTTTTGTCATGGAGCACTAAAGTGTGTTAATTTATCTGCTCAGGAGCGAGGAGTAATGCAGCTGATGATGCAGCGCTGTGGGTGTTAAACTGATGCCTCATTAAGCCGCTGTGAGAAAACCCTGCAGTAAACATCATCACTTCAGGAGAAGATAAACAATCAGTCGTTGTTTGAGCTGCTGTCCTCTGTGGATTGTAGCTAAGAACTCATTTCAAAGTTTTCCTTCTTGTGTTGTTGTTTTCAGACCGTCCTCTCTGGTGTTGGCAGACTTCGGTTGTGGCGACTGTAAAATTGCACGCAGCGTGAAAAACAAAGTGCACAGTTTCGACCTGGCAGCGACTTGTGAGCTTGTCACAGTGTGTGACATGGCAAATGTGAGTGTCATATTCTTTGTTTGCGCGTTAAAACACAAGTTTTTGTGATTGTTAAGAAATAAAACGCTCATTCTGTGTGCGCAGGTTCCTCTTCGAGACCGCTCCGTGGACGTGGCTGTGTTCTGTCTTTCTCTCATGGGAACAAACCTGACGGATTTTCTCGCAGAGGCCAATCGTGTTTTAAAGATGGGGTAAATATATCACGACAGATGGTGTTATATTATCACTGTTTATACCTTTATTTAACTTTCTAACCTCATACCTGTGGTGCACGTTTACTCCAGGGGTGTCCTGAAAATAGCAGAAGTGGCGAGTCGGTTTGAGAATGTGAGAAACTTCATCACTGGGCTCGCAAATCTGGGATTCAAGCTGACGAACAAGGTGAGGCAACAAACGTGATGACATTTTTTTTTTCAAAGGGACCTTGAATGGCTTTCTTAATTATCTAGCTCCTAATAAGAATCTTTGCTTCCAGAGCTACATCTTCAAAATTACCAAGCTGTCAAATTTTATCTTTTAGAGTGCATCTGTCCTCAGTTCTTTATTTTTGAAGAAGTTAGTATATTTATATACACAGATTTTAAAACCAGCATCTGGAAAAGTTCAATCATGGTTTCAAAATGTTGAGTTTGCCTCCTCTTGAAAAATTAAACTCAAAATGCTTCTTTTTCTGTTTTTCTGTTCCCAGGACACAGAAAATACTCATTTCTTCTCCTTCGAGTTTATAAAAACAGGAGACGCTCCAGAAAACATAAAGAAGTTTGGACTGCAGCTGATGCCGTGTGTTTACAAGAAGAGATGAGTTCATAAAAAGACAACATGGTGGGGACATGTTCCTGGAGATTTTTAGGGGGAAATGGTTGTCAATGCAGAAGTTGAACACTTTAATTTTTTTCTAAGGTTATTGTTTTACACAGTTTATTATCAGCATCATTTGTACATGACATTTCATGTAATTAGTTTCTTTCTTTGTTGACCCTGACTGGAGAAAATCAGGGGGATATTCTCCTGTGATGTTGGAATTAAAAAATAAAAACATTCACAAATCAATTTAGTTAAGTTTATGCTTTTTAGTGAAAATAGTGAAGTATATCTGATATTATCCTTCATAAAGAGACTGAAGTATTTAACAGTTCTAAGAGACTAAATGGAAAATTTTGAGGCTACTTGAGTCGAGCAGCTCATGAATGCTGAAGACTGAAGATAGTGACTAAAACATGAATCACTCAGTTGTGTGTCGTGCCACAAGAGGGTGTAACAACACCGCAGCTAAATGTGGGCAGCCGAGCAGAGGATGAGTCTGTCTTTATCTGGATCATAGAAAAAACACAAAAATGCATCACAGCACAGGCGCTTTGTTTTTGAGGTTTCTTCACTTCGGTTTCTACATCATGACTGTAGACATCACAAAAAGCTAAATACCAGGCATCTCTGTATCAGGATGTTTAATGCATTCAGATAAAACAGCAAATTGGTTTTTATTCACAGATCTCAGAAAGTACATGTGTATGAAAACAGTACAAAGTTCAAGTGTGTAGAAAAAGTGCAAAACCACTTCATTTAAAATCACCAATTAAACAAAAAAAACAACTTAATGCATATGGAAAGAGGCTCTATTAACCTGTACTGCTAATGTCATCTTTAAAAAATGCACAGATATCAAAAATAAAAACAGCAAATTCAGTAATGCTTAATTTCCAACACTGTTAAGTGTAAACAAAACACCTTTGCTGTTCACACGTTGCTCTTCAGGTCAATGACGATGGAGTAACTGATGAGCTGAGCGTATTCCTTACTGTCCTTGTCAATCACGGGGGGTTTTTTGGACTCAGGAGACGTGGGCTCATGCATGAGAGTTGTGAGGGCAGAAAGAGACTCACGCTTCTAAGAGAGAATGAAATAAAGAGTGTTCTTTTCCGAAAAGTGAAAAAAGAAGGACCCTAAAATGTATTTCTGCAGTATTTCAGCTGTTCTTACCTTGTACTCTGGCCTGTTTTTTCTTTTGCTGTAAAACAAACAGAAGTTTTCAGGATTGTTTGTTTTTGTAATGCAGAGCAGCACCACTAGATGGCACTGTGACTCAGTCTCAGTCGGCTCAGATGGACAGGTTTCAAATGTAAGAGGATTGTTATGGGACAGGAATTTCAGTAAACATGAGCGATGCTGGCCCGAGTCCTCGCCATCGATCTGTGATGTCAGAATCAGCTGATCACTCTGTACATCATGACCTCAGTGACACCAACCTGCTGCTGTCACAAAGCGTCCCCGCTGCTGCAGGAGAGGGCGCAGCGAGGTCTGACACGGTCCCAAAATAGCTTTTCTCCGGGGGGAGTCATGTTTTCTTGTGTACTCTGTGTGACTGACCTTCCCAAATTAGCCTGACAGGACCCGCCCACTGCAGCCGGGGGGAGAATGGGACCCAGGCTCTGTCACCTAACGGCACCTTGACCAGAAAAGAAGCTTCTGGACTTTCATTGTGAAGCTTTTTCTCACTTAGACCCTGATCTGATCCTGACAAACATTCCTCCAGAGAAATTAGATTTGGCACTGAACGTGGAAATGTGTAAACTTCAGCCGGCAGAAACCATAAACAGCTCTTAGATTGTGACAGCCATCCCACATCAGTGATAAAAGAGGAGTGACTCACTGATTTTTCTCCAACAGTAATAAGATTAACTTCTTAGTTCCCACTAGCGCGCTGGCGAGCTTTTGTCAAACATCAGAAAGTTTAGATTCTTCCCATTTCAGCCACTAAGTTTGTTTAAGTTTTCTTCACCAACAAAACGTAATCAGTGAAAGAATCACTCTGATAATGATCACAACAAATGGGAAGTTCTACCTGTTTTTTGGGTCATTATGTCACATTCGTAGCTCGTACCCTGAGTATTCACTCTCCTTTCCACCAGAGGAATCCAGAGTTCAAACATCAAAAGTGTTGATTCATCAAATTATTCCAAGTGGTGAAATTTCTCCTGTAAAGTCCGTTTGTTTGTCTCATCAATAACAGCAGCTTCACAGTCTTATAGCATTTCCTCCTCGATGTCAATCTGACAAAACTTTAAATGTTTTATTTCTATAGACTTCTGACTACAAGACAGAAGTGTTCCCATCTTGATACATGGAGATTTGATGCCAGGAGAGTCTGATTTATTCAACAACTGCCCTCTAATAGTGAGTAAATCCAGCCTGACAGCCAGTAACCAATAGTCTTATTGTTCACTGCAAAAACTAAAATCTAAGCAAGTCATTGTGTCTTATTTTTAGTAACATTTGTCTTACTATTCTTGATTTGAGCCACATTTACTAGACAAGGTCATAAAAATGTCTCATTTCAAGTTTTTTTAAGACAAAAATGAGGCATCAATTGCTGGTAACAAGTAAAAAAAATCTGCCAATGGGATAAGATAAAAGATTCTTGTTTTAAGACATCTTTCTAATTTCAAGAAACTTCCTGGGCGAATTCGTCTTATCCCATTGGCAGATTTTTTGACTTGTTACAAGCAATTTACACCTCATTTTTGTCTTTAAAAAACTTGAAATAAGACATTTTTATGACCTGGTCTGGTGAATGTGGCTCAAATTAAGAGCAATAAGACAATTTTTACTACAAATAAGACATAATGACTTGCTTAGATTTCCGTTTTTCAAACCTTTTCACAGAGAGAACAAAGTTGACTACGAAGAGGACACTGAGCATTGACAAAGCTGGATTTGTTCTTGCGAAGTCGTCAGACTGGATTGTAGAAAAACGAGAATGCATCCGCTAATGTTTGACACCTGAGACTAAAAACTCTACAACTCCTAAGAGGTTTTACTTAGAAAGCTAAAGTTTAACCCAGATGTAGATGATAAGGTGTAGAAGTGATGTGGTGGATGTTTTATGTCTGACATGAAGCATCTTGAAGTTAATGATGTTCAAAAATTGGTTATAAAAAATAAAAAGGAGGCTGAATTTATCCTGATGTGGACTTTAGCCACATATAAAAACATAACATTTTCTGAAACTAGAGACTTTAATTTTTTCAAATGGGGTGTCACTGATGAATTTTGACCTTATGATTCTACAGTTATAAGCTCTGAAACATAGTATAGTAAATAGGTCAGAATTGTGTGGGTGGTAAGAGGTTAAGAGTTGGATTTAGGGATTTTTTTGTCATTGATGAATGTCAGCTTGAATTTCATTATGCTAATAACTTCCGAAGCTGTGGACTTTTTGAACTTTTAGCCTCTTTAGCTTTTGCAGTGTTGCACTGGCAATAACAGGCCGACCAAAAGTGGCCTGCAGCAGACGCGGCCAGAAGTAACACTGCTCGTCGCCAGAGCAGGAAACTGGAGGATAAATCAAGTCTGGTAACAAATTCTACCTGTCTGCACGCAGGTCTGTGGTGGAAAAGCACCTGTCTGCTCCAGCCACACTGCTTCCTGTTTGTGAAAGTCTGCATGGCACTGGGGTTTCAGTGAGTTGGGTTATCGACCCGCACATCCTGTTTGTCTCGTTTCGTACGACACTGGCAACGTTGCCCTCGTTTTGCAATAAACACGTCACCTGAGGAGGCTTTTAACTCACCAGCACACCCAGATTAAGACCATGAGGAAGAGGAGGATGGCTGCAGCTGAGGACATGCAGATAATAGTCACCAGTCCTGAAAAAGAAACACATTTTCAAAAGCTGGTTTTAGCATCCGATCAGATTTTCTCATGAAATGTGACAGTTTGTGTTCTGAAAAGGCTGAAAACTCTCACCAAACTCTTTGTCCGCGCTCGAGATCTCCACCTGGATGAGGACGGAGGCCGTGTGGTGAAAGAACGAAGCCTGGCAGATGTACAGACCTTCATCCCGCTCTGTCAGCTCTGATGGAAACATCATTGCAGCTCCATCCATTTGGACAGAGGAACCATCGCTCCTGAAACACAAATCCAGACACAAATGAAGACACAGAGATGGTTCAGACGACATTAAATTATCTCTTTTTGTGAACCTGAAACTTTAAAACGGTGAAATGAAACACTGTGTGACTTTCTGACTTCTTTACTCCGTTTTTAACACTCAAGTGTAAACTCACTTGTAGAAAAACAATTTACAAAGCTGCAAAAACTTTGAAAAGCAATTGGCTGAAAAACAATTCAGAGCTCAAAACTCATTTCTACTGCAAAAACTGAAATCTTATCAAGCGTTCATGTCTTATTTTTTGTGAAAAATTGCATTTTTAGTCTTGATATGAGTCACATGGAACTAACAAGTCCAGAAACACGTCTCATTTCGAGATATTAAAAGACAAAAATGAGGTCTAAGTTGCTTGTAATGAGTAAAAACAAATACTAATCAAGTTTTTGGAAATTAGATTAATATCTTACACTGCAAAAACTGTCTTATATGTTGTAAAAATTGTCTTATTTCTCTTGATTTGAGCTACATTCACCAGACCAGGTCACATAAATGTCTTATTCCAAGTTTTTTAAAGACAGAAATTAGGTCTGAATTGCCTGAGACAAGTCAAAAAATAAATCTACCAATGGGATAAGAGAAATGTCTCAATACAAGAAACTTTTTTCTTATCCCATTTGCATTTTTTTTTTTTTTTTTTTTTGACTGTTACAAGCAATTCAGACCTCATTTTTGTCTTGAAAAACCTTAAAATAAGACATTTTTCTGACCTGGTGTGGTGAATTTGGCTCAAATAAAGAAAAATATGACTTTTTTTTACCACAAATAAGACATAATGACTTGCTTAGATTTCAGTTTTTGCTGTGACGTTAATGTGAAATGTTTTGGAAAGTGTGTTGAGGTAATTTTTGTTATGATTTGGTGCTATACAGTAAATAAATAGTTAAATATTGATTGGACTGAGTGAGATACTGCCGGTTCCAGCATTAATGAATGAGTTTTATGTGTCAGTGATTAAGATAACACTGAGCTGAGCATCAGTAGAGTGATCATATGGAGTCAAGAGCGCAGTTCAAAAGCTGTTTTGGGGTTTTAAAAAAACAATATTAACTTAGGACTGCAAGGTTGGTCACCACTCAAATCCCAAACTTTCCAGGTGCTCTGGCTCCCTCTCACAATCCAAAAACATGCTTTGGTGTTTCTAAATTGCCTGTAGGAATGAGTGTGCACGTATCTCGATGTGTCAGCCCTGCGATTGACCTAAGATATAATGGATAAGTCCCAGACACTCACAACCCTGAACAGGAAAAGCAGTGGAAAATTAATGAGGAAAATCAACTTAATCTCCACCAAAGAGGTCGACCTCTGCAAGGATCGTTTCTGCGTCATTCTCCAAACCTAAAACAACACTTTGGGCCGATCAGCAAAAGAAACCACCATGCACCGTGATCAGGCACAGATGCCCAAAAGGATGAAGGATTCACCTGAACCCATCTGATCCTTAAATGTGTGAAAAATGATCCTCGGTTATAGAAACAGAATCCTCCTTCAAGATAACCTGAAGTGGTTGTAAAGCTCGTATGGCTTCATCTGAAGAGTGTGTTGTGTATGTGTAAGTGCACAGTGGAGCTTTAATGGTGCATTCTTTCTCCAGATTTGGTCTCATCCATGTTGCAGAATCCTCTCAGAGTGAGAAACTTGAGTTTCATAAAGTACACGGTGTGTGTGTGTGCAGGTGTTTCCTTTAACTGATTAGATGGTAGATGATAAAAGATTCAGTACCTGTTACAGTTGAGGTTGAACTGTGGGGCGTTGCTTTTGACTTTCAGCAGGATTTTCTGGTTGTGAAGATTTTCTCGGAGAGCCAGTCTGTGTGCGACCGCTTCACCTCTGTAGCGGCTCTGCAGAGGAGTCGTGTGGTTTAGGACGCTCAAAGAGGAAATATCTGTCAGAGAGAGAGTCAGTTGGAGATGAAACTTAAATGGAATCAGTTTTTACATACAGTTGTGCTCATAAGTTTACAAACACAGGCAGAATTTGACATCACAAAAACTTTTCTTTCACTCATGGTTAGGGGTTGAGTGAAGACATTCATTGACAAAAAAATTCCATTTTTTAATTTTGGCCTCATAACATGAACACAAGTTGACACAAATGGGTTTAAATGGCCCCTAAAGGTCAATCAGTGTGTGTGTATAAAGGTCAGTGAGTTTCTGAGCTCCTGACAGACACATGCATCTTTACCCAGTGCTGCACTGACATTTCTGGATTCTGAGTCATGGGGAAAGCAAAAAAAATAAGTTGAAGGATCTGCAGGAAAAGTTAATGAAGCTCTACAAAACAAGAGGAAGTTATAAAACGGTATCCAAAGAATTGAGGATGCCAATAAGTTGTGTGCAAACTCTGATTAAGAAGTGAAAAATGAGGGATTTTGTTGAAACAAAACTACTGTCAGTTGGAGCAACATTTCAGCTACAACTGCCAGGAAAATTGTCCGAGATGCAAAGAAAAACCTACAAATAACTTCAGCTGAAATACAGGACTCTCTGGGAAAATCTTTCAAGATGCACAATAAGGAGGCACTTGAGGAAAAAACGGGCTGCATGATAGAGTCGCGAGAAGAAAGCCATTTCTATGCAAATGCCACAAAGTATCTCGCTTACAATACGCCAAACAGCTCAGAGACAAGCCTCAAAACTTCTAGAACAAAGTGATTTGGAGTGATGAGAGCAAAAGTGAACTTTTTGTCCACAACCATAAACATTGTTCCATTTGGAGAGGAGTCAACAAGGCCTATGATGAAAGGTCCACCATTCCTACTGTGAAACACGGAGGTGGATCACTGATGTTTTGGGGATGTGTGAGCTACAAAGGCTCAGGAAACTTGGTCCAAACTGATGAA